>OY744522.1:14533942-14556442 GCA_963556195.1 Sepiola atlantica | reverse complement strand
ATAATAATAATAATAATAATAATAATAATAATAATAATAATAATAATAATAATAATAATAATAATAATAATAATAATAATAATAATAATAATAATAATAATAATAATAATAATAATAATAATAATAATAATAATAATAATAATAATAATAATAATAATAATAATAATAATAATAATAATAATAATAATAATAATAATAATAATAATAATAATAATAATAATAATAATAATAATAATAATAATAATAATAATAATAATAATAATAATAATAACAACAACAATGTTAGCTCCTTTAATTTCAGGAACAAGACCACGGACAAAAAACAGGTAGGTAACCCATCAAATTCCAAATATGATAAAGACACTGACCAAACACAAGAATGCAAAAATGAAAATAACAGACCAAAAAGCCATAGAAAGAAATGGACCACAAAAGAGAACAGACTGGTAATGGAATGCTACTACAAAAGCCGCTACCCCACAGAAAGAGGATATCGGAAAGATCTATGAGACATTTCTACTGAGTACCATACAACGGCACAAAAGATAGCAGATCAAGCAAGACAGATACCCAAGAGAGGGTGGTTCTCGGAGATGGAATTAACGGAAATTAAACAAAAGATAAATGGCGTGACAGATCAAGACACACCACTTGACGAAAACTCCCAGGAATAAGACAGGAAAAACATAAACACAGAAACTGAACAAGGCGAAGACGACGAAACTATAGAACTATCTGAGGAAGAAGCAAGATAAGTGGAAAACATTACACGATTAATGTCCGAGAAGAAAACAAAACTTCCATCCCTAAGAAACGAAGACTGGAAGAAGTTAAAAGTTGAAACAGAAAAAGTAAACAGAGTACTCACGTACATCCCAACAGACACTATCACAGATCTAAACAACTTGATATATGCGGGAGCAAAATCAATATGATGAGTATGAAACTAAAAAGGGAAAAGAAGACTAACCAAAAGAATGGACAGACGAAATCTGGATGGGAGATCAGACTGGAAACCCAGATCACCAAACTTCAAAAGGAAGCTAAAACCGTAAATAGGAGGAAGGAGAATAGTAAACGATGGAAGAGCAGAAATCCGAATTGCAAGGCAAAACATAAGTAACATGAAGAACTAAAACAAAAGATAGCAGCAAAAGAAGGAAGATTGAGACGATACAGATACAAATCGGAACAGTACAAACAGAACAGGACCTTTGAAAACAATGAAAGCCAGTTTTACAAAAACGTAAACGGAGAAAGAACAACAACAGAACGACCGGACCCGACAGAAACAAAATATTTCTGGAGCAAGATATGGGAAATATGCTAAATGGCTGAAAGACATGAAAGATAAACTTCTAGAAATTGAAGAAGGAACGGAAACAGAAATTAATGAAGAAACTATTATGACAACACTAAAGAAAATGGCAAACTGGAAAGCACCAGGTCACGATGGAATACATGCATACTGGTTCAAAAAATTCACGACCCTACATGAAAGGCTAGCACAGAAACTGAGAGGATCTATCCATAAAACAGACGTACCAGAGTGGATGACCGAAGGAAAGACAACGCTAATACAAAAAGACGCCAAGAAGAGAACGACTCCAAGCAATTACAGACCAATAACCTGTTTACCGACAATGTGGAAAATCCTAACGGCACAACAGAAAGAGCAAATTTACCATTCCCTGAACAATCGTGGACTACTTCCCGAGGAACAAAAAGGATGCCAGAAAGGGAAAAGAGGGATGCATGATCTGTTATACATAGATCAAAAGATCATGAAAGAAGTTAAAAGCAAGAAAAAGAACATATCTATGGCATGGATTGACTACAAGAAAGCGTACGACAGAATCCCTCAAGCATGGATAATTGAATGTTTAAAAATGTACAAGATACCCGACAGGATTATTAATCTCATCAAGAAAGCAATGGAAACATGGAGATTTGAACTGACAGCTGGAGGACAATACTTGACGGAGATAAAAATACAGAGAGCCACTTTCCAAGTAGACTCTCTATCACCACTACTGTTTATCATAGCCATGATGCCACTCAACTATATACTCAGAAAATGTGATGCCGGATACCAGTTCACAGGTAGAGAACAACGAATAAACCATCTCATGTACATGGACGACCTGAAGCTATTTGCAAAAAGCAAAACGGAACTGGAAAAGCTGATAAATACGACCAGAATCTTCAGTCAGGACATTCAAATGGAATTCGGAATGGAAAAGTGTGCAGTGCTAGAGATTAAAAAAGGAAAGATGGAGACGACTGAGGGCATGGAACTACCCAACCAAGCGCAGATGAGGGCGCTAGATGAACCGCAGATGAGGGCGCTAGATGAACAAGAGAGCTACAAATATTTGGAAGTTTTGGAAGCAGACACAATTAAATCAATAGAAATGAAAGAGAAGATTGGAAAAGAATACTTGAGAAGAACAAGAAAGCTCTTAGAAACAAAATTATACAGCAGAAACCTAATCAAAGGAATAAATACCTAGCCAGTATCACTAATAAGATATTCTGGACCATTCATAAGCTGGACTAAAGAAGAACTCAGGCACCTTGACCAGAGGACTAGAAAATTAATGACTATGCACAATGCACTACATCCAAAAGACGATACAGACAGACTCTACGTGAAGAGAAACGAAGGGGGAAGAGGACTGGTAAGTATAGAAGACTGTGTGGACGACGCTAAAAAAGAGCTGGAGAAATACATAAACTAAAACACAGAAAGGCTGATCACCGCAGCAAGAGATACCGTCCCAACGAACAACGCAGGAAGCATCGAAACTGGATACAAATATACAAGAAAAGAAAAATGGGAAGAAAAACAACTACATGGACGCTTCATAAGACTCACAAGAGAAGAAACCAACGCAAATAGCTGGACATGGCTAAGAAAAGTAAACTTGAACACAGAAACGGAATCTTTACTGATGGCTGCGCAGAACAATGCGATTAGGACAAACTACATTAAAGCTAAAATAGATAAAACCCAGGAAAACAATAAATGCAGACTGTGCGGACAAAGAGACGAAACAATAAATCATATAATAAGTGAATGTAGCAAACTTGCTCAAAAAGAATACAAGAACAGACATGATTGTGTTGAGAAAGTAATACACTGGTAACTGTTCAAACAATTTAATTTCGAATACACAGACAAATGGTACAAACGTAAACCAGAAACAGTACTGGAAAAAGAAAAACACAAACTCTTCTGGGATATGGATATACAAACAGATAAACTCATACAAGCAAGGAGACCTGATGTTATTATAATAGACAAAAAGGACAAATCTTGTAAAATCGTAGACTTCGCAGTTCCAGCAGACCACAGAGTGAAGATCAAAGACACGGAAAAACAAAGTCAAAACACAGAACTAGCCAAAGAACTGAAGGGAATCTGGAGCATGAGTTAGTGTAATACAAATAATCGTAGGAGCACTAGGAACAATCCCCAAAAACCTGTAGAAAAGACTGGGAGAAATTGGAATCAAAGGGACCATCGAAACCATACAAAAGAACGGCAATAATCAAAACAGCTGCAATCTTAAGGAAAATCCTCGAATGCGGAAACCAACACGCATAAGCTACAAAGGCTAACCAGTCACAAGGAATTTACAACAGGGAGAAAACAAAACCACACGAAGAACACCACAACCAGAACCAAGGAACAGAAACTGCAAGAAACAGCACTTCATAATTCCCCCCCCCAATATATTACACCGGCCTCAGCTATCACTACACACAAAATGAACAAAAGAAACAGAAATTACAAGAAACACTATAAGCTCCTCCTTTTCTATTTTTTTTTAAAGAAATGGAAAAAATTAAGGAATTGAAATGAAAGAAAAGAAAAAATTTTAAAAATGAAAAAACATTTTTTTTTTGTTAAATTAATTTTAAAAATATTATTTTATTTATTTATTTATTTTTAAATGGTGCCGGCCTAGGCTGACACGAGACAGAATATTTGTAGAGAGTCGAGGACGATGAGAAGACTGAGGAGGGACAGCACAAACCAGACCTCCACTGGAAAAATGCAGAGAATGCTGGTACGTTGGGGAGGCTTATTGTCACCCAAATCCCAGAGAAAACCAATTGTCCTTACCAGCGAGAAATCAATGGTAAGAGGCTGTTACGATACCGCATCGTTATCGAAAAGAGGTGAAGAATATTGGAAATCTGGGGAGGCTTGTTGTCACTCAGACTCCAGGAAATACCACTGGTTGTTGTCGGTGAGCAATCACTGACGATGATCTGTGTTAGAACTCCTAGTGAGTACAAATACTAATAGTCAAGATAATACCAATAATCGTAGACGAACTATGAAAAATCCCGAAAAACCTCGAAAAAAGAATGGGAGAAATTAGAATTAAATGGAAGGCTGAGACGATACAACGGACGGCAATAACGTAAACAACTGAAATCTTCAGGAAAATCATCGAATGCGGAAACCAACCCAGATAAACTGCGAACACTAATCAGTCAGATGGAAGTTGCAATAAAAATAAAACAAAACAGAAAGAACACCAAATAGTCGTGAAGGGGCAAGGAGGATGGCTAGTGCCATACATAATAACTAAGTCATCCACCTCTCTCTTAACTATTCATGTATTTATCTCGTCCTTTATCATTCTCCATTGATTAAACCATTCTTTCATCTGTCTGTGAGCATTTTGAAAATGAGTGACCCAATCTTTCCATCTAATTTACATAGCGTGCTTGTAGACACGTGTGTAAATTAGATCTCAAAATAACAGGACACTTTACTTCTATTTTATCCATGTAGATGATCTAGAAGTAGAGATTTCTTGTTTTAATAGAAACATACAAGTTGTTCCCCCTTTAAAGACGAGTATATTTATTACTTTGAAATGTCCGGACATAAGGGCTTAAAACTCTTCTAATAAGCAACTAAAATGAACAAATCTATGTTAAAACCTGAATGATATTTTTCTTTCTTTATATATTTCTGAACTTTATTTTTCACTTTTAATCACTTTTATTTACATGCCACAAATAACAGGGAGGGTGGTGTTGTTAGATGAGAGAAAAAAACAATAACGGATTTCTTGTTCTTAGTTTTGCAATAAAATGTTTTAAAAGAAACAATAAGGGATTTCTTGTTCTTAGTTTTGCAAAAACAATGTTTTAAAAGAAACAATGAGAGATTTCTTTTTCTTAGTTTTGCAAGAAAAATGTTTTAAAAGAAACAATAAGAAATTTCTTGTTCTTAGTTTTGCAAGAAAATGTTTTAAAAGAAACAATAAGAGAATTCTTGTTCTTATTTTTGCAAAAACAATGTTTTAAAAGAAACAATAACGGAGTTCTTGTTCTTAGTTTTGCAAGAAAATGTTTAAAAAAAACAATAAGGGATTTCTTGTTCTTAGTTTTGCAAGAAAATGTTTTAAAAGAAACAATAAGGGATTTCTTGTTCTTAGTTTTGCAAGAAAATGTTTTAAAAGAAACAATAAGGGATTTCTTGTTCTTAGTTTTGTAAGAAAATGTTAAAAAAAACAATAAGGGATTTCTTGTTCGTAGTTTTGCAAGAAAATGTTTTAAAAGAAACAATAAGGGATTTCTTGTTCTTAGTTCTGTAAGAAAAATGTTTTAAAAGAAACAATAAAAGATTTCTTGTTCTTAGTTTTGCAAGAAAATGTTTTAAAAGAAACAATAAGGAATTTCTTGTTCTTAGTTTTGCAAGAAAATGTTTTAAAAAAACAATAAGGGATTTCTTGTTCTTAGTTTTGCAAGAAAATGTTTTAAAAGAAACAATAAGGGATTTCTTGTTCTTAGTTTTGCAAAAACAATGTTTTAAAAGAAACAATGAGAGATTTCTTGTTCTTAGTTTTGCAAGAACAATGTTTTTAAAGAACCAATAAGGGATTTCTTGTTCTTAGTTTTGCAAAAACAATGTTTCAAAAGAAACAATGAGGGATTTCTTGTTCTTAGTTTTGCAAGAAAATGTATTAAAAATACAATAAGGGATTTCTTGTTCTTAGTTCTGCAAGAAAATGTTTTAAAAGAAACAATAAGGGATTTCTTGTTCGTAGTTTTGCAAGAAAATGTTTAAAAAGAAACAATAATGGATTTTTTGTTCTTAGTTTTGCAAAAACAATGTTTCAAAAGAAACAATGAGAGATTTCTTATTCTTAGTTTTGCAAGAAAAATGTTTTAAAAGAAACAATAAGGGATTTCTTGTTCTTAGTTTTGCAAGAAAATGTTTTTAAAAAAACAATAAGGGATTTCTTGTTTTTAGTTTTGCAAGAAAATGTTTAAAAAAAAAAATAAGGAATTTCTTGTTCTTAGTTTTGCAAGAAAATGTTTTAAAAGAAACAATAAAGGATTTCTTGTTCTTAGTTTTGCAAGAAAAATGTTTTAAAATAAACATTAAGGGATTTCTTGTTCTTTGTTTTGCAAGAAAAATGTCTTAAAAGAAACAGTGAGAGATTTCTTGTTGTTAGTTTTGCAAGAAAATCTTTTGAAAAGAAACAATAAGGGATTTCTTGTTCTTAGTTTTGCAAGAAAATGTTTTAAAAGAAACAATAAGGAATTTCTTGTTCGTAGTTTTGCAAGAAAATGTTTTAAAAGAAACAATAAGGGATTTCGTGTTCCTAGTTTTGCAAGAAAATCTTTTTAAAAAAACAATAACGGATTATTTGTTCTTAGTTTTGCAAGAAAATGTTTTAAATGAAACAATAAGGGATTTCTTGTTTTTAGTTTTGCAAGAAAATGTTTTTAAAGAAACAATAAGAAATTTCTTGTTCTTAGTTTTGCAAGAAAATGTTTTTAAAGAAACAATAAGGGATTTTATGTTCTTAGTTTTGCAAGAATTTTTTTTTAAAAGAAACAATAAGAGATTTCTTGTTCTTAGTTTTGCAAGAAAATGTTTTTAAAAAAACAATAAGGGATTTCTTGTTCTTAGTTTTGCAAGAAAATGTTTTAAAAGAAACAATAAGGGATTTCTTGTTCTTAGTTTTGCAAGAAAAATGTTTTAAAAGAAACAATAATGGATTTCTTGTGCTTAGATTTGCAAGAAAATGTTTTAAAAGAAACAATAAGGGATTTCTTGCTCTTAGTTTTGCAAGAAAATGTTTTTAAAAGAACAATAAGGGATTTCTTGTTATTAGTTTTGCAAGAAAATGTTTTAAAAGAAACAATAAGGGATTTCTTGTTCTTAGTTTTGCAAGAAAATGTTTTTAAAAGAAACAATAAGGGATTTCTTGTTCTTAGTTTTGCAAGAAAATGTTTTAAAAGAAACAATAAGGGATTTTTTGTGCTTAGTTTTGCAAGAAAATGTTTTAAAAGAAACAATAAGGGATTTCTTGTGCTTAGTTTTGCAAGAAAATGTTTTAAAAGGAACAATAAGGGAGTTCTTTTTCTTAGTTTTGCAAGAAAATGTTTTAAAAGAAACAATAAGGGATTTCTTGTTCTTAGTTTTGCAAAAACAATGTTTTAAAAGAAACAATAAGGGATTTCTTGTGCTTAGTTTTGCAAGAAAATGTTTTTAAAAAAACAATAAGGGATTTATTGTTCGTAGTTTTTAAAGAAAATGTTTTTATAAAATCAATGAGGGATTTCTTGTTCTTAGTTTTGCAAGAAAATGTTTTAAAAGAAACAATAATTGATTTTTTGTTCTTAGTTTTGCAAAAACAATGTCTCAAAAGAAACAATGAGAGATTTCTTGTTCTTAGTTTTGCAAGAAAATGTTTTAAAAGAAACAATAAGAGATTTCCTGTTCTTAGTTTTGCAAGAAAATGTTTTAAAAAAAACAATAAGGGATTTCTTGTTTTTAGTTTTGCAAGAAAATGTTTTTAAAAAAACAATAAGGGATTTCTTGTTCTTAGTTTTGCAAGAACATGTTTTTAAAGAAACAATAACGGATTTCTTGTTCTTAGTTTTGCAAGAAAAATGTTTTAAAAGAAACAATAAGGGATTTCTTGTTCTTTGTTTTGCAAGAAAAATGTTTTAAAAGAAACAGTGAGAGATTTCTTGTTGTTAGTTTTGCAAGAAAATCTTTTTAAAAGAAACAATAAGGGATTTCTTGTTCTTAGTTTTGCAAGAAAATGTTTTAAAAGAAACAATAAGGGATTTCTTGTTCTTAGTTTTGCAAGAAAATGTTTTAAAAGAAACAATAAGGAATTTCTTGTTCGTAGTTTTGCAAGAAAATGTTTTAAAAGAAACAATAAGGGATTTCGTGTTCCTAGTTTTGCAAGAAAATCTTTTTAAAAAAACAATAACGGATTATTTGTTCTTAGTTTTGCAAGAAAATGTTTTAAATGAAACAATAAGGGATTTCTTGTTTTTAGTTTTGCAAGAAAATGTTTTAAAAGAAACAATAAGAAATTTCTTGTTCTTAGTTTTGCAAGAAAATGTTTTTAAAGAAACAATAAGGGATTTTATGTTCTTAGTTTTGCAAGAATTTTTTTTTAAAAGAAACAATAAGAGATTTCTTGTTCTTAGTTTTGCAAGAAAATGTTTTTAAAGAAACAATAAGGGATTTCTTGTTCTTAGTTTTGCAAGAAAATGTTTTAAAAGAAACAATAAGGGATTTCTTGTTCTTAGTTTTGCAAGAAAAATGTTTTAAAAGAAACAATAATGGATTTCTTGTGCTTAGATTTGCAAGAAAATGTTTTAAAAGAAACAATAAGGGATTTCTTGCTCTTAGTTTTGCAAGAAAATGTTTTTAAAAAAACAATAAGGGATTTCTTGTTATTAGTTTTGCAAGAAAATGTTTTTAAAGAAACAATAAGGGATTTCTTGTTCTTAGTTTTGCAAGAAAATGTTTTTAAAAGAAACAATAAGGGATTTCTTGTTCTTAGTTTTGCAAGAAAATGTTTTAAAAGAAACAATAAGGGATTTTTTGTGCTTAGTTTTGCAAGAAAATGTTTTAAAAGAAACAATAAGGGATTTCTTGTGCTTAGTTTTGCAAGAAAATGTTTTAAAAGGAACAATAAGGGAGTTCTTTTTCTTAGTTTTGCAAGAAAATGTTTTAAAAGAAACAATAAGGGATTTCTTGTTCTTAGTTTTGCAAAAACAATGTTTTAAAAGAAACAATAAGGGATTTCTTGTGCTTAGTTTTGCAAGAAAATGTTTTTAAAAAAACAATAAGGGATTTATTGTTCGTAGTTTTTAAAGAAAATGTTTTTATAAAATCAATGAGGGATTTCTTGTTCTTAGTTTTGCAAGAAAATGTTTTAAAAGAAACAATAATTGATTTTTTGTTCTTAGTTTTGCAAAAACAATGTCTCAAAAGAAACAATGAGAGATTTCTTGTTCTTAGTTTTGCAAGAAAATGTTTTAAAAGAAACAATAAGGGATTTCCTGTTCTTAGTTTTGCAAGAAAATGTTTAAAAAAAAACAATAAGGGATTTCTTGTTTTTAGTTTTGCAAGAAAATGTTTTTAAAAAAACAATAAGGGATTTCTTGTTCTTAGTTTTGCAAGAAAATGTTTTTAAAGAAACAATAACGGATTTCTTGTTCTTAGTTTTGCAAGAAAAATGTTTTAAAAGAAACAATAAGGGATTTCTTGTTCTTTGTTTTGCAAGAAAAATGTTTTAAAAGAAACAGTGAGAGATTTCTTGTTGTTAGTTTTGCAAGAAAATCTTTTTAAAAGAAACAATAAGGGATTTCTTGTTCTTAGTTTTGCAAGAAAATGTTTTAAAAGAAACAATAAGGGATTTCTTGTTCTTAGTTTTGCAAGAAAATTTTCTTAAAGAAACAATAATGGATTTCTTGTTCTTAGTTTTGCAAGAAAATGTTTTAAAAGATATGACGTCACAGTTTATGACTTTTAAAATGAAATAAAATTACATAAATAGTGGTAGGAGCTTAGTACCCAACGGGTCATGGGTAGGTATAGTATTTTATTTACCTCTTCTCCAGAAGGTTAGGCACAAGGTCAGGTGTAGGTTTTGATTAAAGTGTTTCTGTGGAACGAACTGGATTCGAACCGTGCACACCTAGCCACCGTCGGATAGGTATAGTACCTGCTGAAAACTCAAGGCGAAAAAACACACTCCCATATTTTACTTGTGTTTCGAGTGTCAGTCCACAAGTTTGCATCGTTCCTTGTTACAGTCTATGCACTCGGGCTGTGTCGTCGTGTAACGGGATAGCCACGGCATGACACTCTATACACAATGGAGTGACCCCGCTCGTAAAAGAAGGCAGAAATATGCGCTAGGGTTAGGTTTGAGGGGTGACTGACTTACGGCATGTCTCAGCCTTTGTTTGGCACCCACCGTGTGCTTCAGTCCAACGTAGAAGTCTAGATCGGGTTTCCAGTCTGATTGTTATTGACATGGTCCTCACGCCCGAAAACTAGAAGTATCAGTTGACGGAAGGCGGACGAGGGTGGGGACACAGCGAAAAAAACAAAACATAAAAAAATGGCAAATGCCAAAACATAAAAGTCGATTATTCAAAAAGCTTTAGAAGACATGTTTAGTCTTTATTTGAGACAGTTTACATTAATCTTAGTAAGATGTAATTTTGCCATGAGATTTGTCCCCCCTCTCTTTCTCTTTCTCTCTCTCTCTCTCTCTCTCTCTCTCTCTCTCTCTCTCTATCTATCTATCTATCTATCTCTCTCTCTCTCTCTCTCTCTCTGACACTTACACGCTGTCCCTTTCCCTACCCCTTTATCTATATTTTAACATCGTTTTTCTGTCTCTGTGTGTAAGTGTCGTTTTCTGTGTGTGTGTGTGTGTGTCTCTCTCTCTCTCTCTTTCTTTCTCTCTATCTCACTCTCTCTCTCTTTCTCTCTCAGACACTTACACAGTACACACTGTCCCTTTCTCTTCCCCCTTTATCTATATTTTTATCACATCGTTTTTCTGTCGCTGTGTGTAAGTGTCTCTCTCTCTCTTTATCTATCTATCTATCTATCTATCTATCTATCTATATATATATATATATATATATATATATATATATATATATATATATATAGATAGATATTCTCTCTTTCTCTCTCTTTCTGTCTCTCTCTTTCTCTCCTTCTCTCACTCTCTTTCTCTCTCTTCTTCTCTCACTCCCTTTCTCTCTCTTTCTCTTTCTCTCTCTTTCTTTCTATCTTTCTTTCTATCTCTCTCCTTCTCTCTCTTTCCCTCTCTCTTTCCCTCTCTCTTTCTCCCTCTCTTTCTCACCTTCTCTCGTTCTCTGTCTTATTTTCTCTGTCATTCTATCTATTTATTTTCCTTTTCTCCCTCATGCCCTCTTTTCTGTCCTTTCTCTCCCCCCCCCTTTCTCTTTATAACTACCATTTTCCGTCTCTCTGTCCGTCTCTCTCCTCCCCCTTTCTCTTTATAACTACCTTTCTCCGTCTCTCTGCCCGTCTCTCTCCTTCCCCTTCCTCTCTTATTATCTGTTCTCTTCTCTATATTTCGTTTTTCTTTTACTCTATGTCCTTCTTTGACTCTGTGTGTCTCTTTACCGCCTCATATTCTCTCTCTCTCTCTCCCTCTCTCTCATTCAGAATGTTTCTCTCTTACCTGCTTTCGTTGTCTCTCTCTCTCTCTCTCTTTCTCGTTGATATATTATCTATGTGCCTGTCTATTTCCCCCCCCCCTTCTCTCTCGCTTTCGTTCTCTCCCTCGCTTTCATTTTTTCTTTCTCTTTTTCTCTTTCTATATCCCTCCTCCTGTCCCTTTCTCACCCTCTTTCTGTCTCTCTTTCACTTTCTCTTTATTTCCCTCTTCCCCCTTTCTGTCTCATCTTCACTCACTCTCTCGCTTTCACTTTCTCTTTCTATGTCTCTCAATCTTTTTCTCTTGACTCTTTTTCTCTCCTTCTTCCCCTTTCTATCTCTCTTATTATACCATCTCTCTCACTCTCCCACTTTCTCTTTCTCTCTCTCTTTCCCTTTCTTACTCTCCTTCTCTTACTCTCTCCCTTTTCTGTCTCTCTGTATATACAATCTCTCTCGTCCCCTTCTTTCTCTCACGCCCTCTGATCACCGCAGCAAGAGACACCAACGAACATTGCAGGAAGCATCGAAACCGGACACAAACAGACGTTTTAGGTTAGGGTTAGGTTTAGGGTTATTTTCATGCTTAACCAGATTACTATGAAGGTATTTATTGAAACAGGCGCGCCAATAAGTGTTATCCTCCCTAACAAATATCAAACACTTTCCTCACGAAACGTTCTAAGATCGAGTACTGTTGCCACATCTGGGGAGGTGCAACACAGAGCACCCTTTCATTGCCTTGACATAGTCTAGTGTGGAATGTCCCCTTCCCTACGGCATCTTTCTCACATAAGAGAGGTTGCTAGTCTTTCTCTACTCTATAGTTCTTTTTAATAGTTGGTGCTCCACTGAGTTTTAATCTATCCCCCCCCCCCGCGTAAAACATTCACATCAAAAACTCGTCTATCTACAACCACTTAAAATAATTTCCCTTTCTCTGTATACTTAAAACTAAACGGAACTTCCATGGGCAAAGTTTCTTTCCAAGAGCTGCCCCTCTATGGAAAACATTACCACGGAGATGCTTCCCAGCTGACTGCAACATGGTTGTGTTCAAGTCAAATGGTAACAAATTCTTGTCGCGCTATCCTCTTAAATAATCAAATTCTACCCAGTTCCAACCATTGTTACCAATCATCACGATATTGTCTCACCGTTCACCTGCCAAACTCATTAACCCTTATCCTCGAATGGCCTTTGGGCCTTGATAAGCGATGATTCGTTAATACATAAAAAAATATATACTATACTGCAAATAGTAGCACCATTAAAACTTACGGATCAGAGTGTTTAACATTGGATTTATGGATGAGAAAAATGTTCAGTGATGTTAAGATGCCAATTATCGGTGCAGATTTTGTTAAATGACATTTCGATGTAACAGCAAACATCAAAAAGTGTTTATTGTATAAATAAACTCAAATATACGTTCGATAAAATTTATTATATTCAAACGTCTGTAATTCGCGTATTCACACCACTAGACACGCACTGCTCAATCCTTTTAAAGTAATTTACACATTTAACTAAACTTTTATCGCATATATATATATATATATATATATATATATATATATATATATATATATATATATATATATATATATATATACTTAGACAGCATTTCTTCGTTTATGCATGTTTGATTAAACATCCATCTTTCCATGTTGACGGACTAAAGATCTAATGTTCTGTTTGAGTGTGAACAGGAACTCGCCGAAATTGCTAACGTTTTCGACTCCCATGAGTCTTCATCAGTCACGTGAGGAGTTATGCAAACTAAAACTGGTGAGAAACCTGATAATTTTTTTTTTAATTAATCGAGTTTCTCAATAAATTCACCAGTTTTAGTTTGCATAACTCCTCACGTGACTGAAGAAGACTCATGGGAGTCGAAAACGTTAGCAATTTCGGCGAGTTCCTGTTCACACTCGAAGAGAACATTAGATCTTTAGTCCATCAACATGAAAAGATGGATAACAAAGATACAAACAGGAATTGTCCCTGTTGTTTAATCAAACATGCATATATATATATATATATATATATATATATATATATATATATATACCTAATGCTAAATTCCAATGACCAGTTCTTTATTCATTTTTCAAAAAATCTAATTAACTTTACTGAACCGTTTCATCTACACATGAACAACCAAATATAGACATGTATATCTTAGATTTTTCATACTTGCGACTCTTCAGAAGTTCAAAGATCGTGTTCAGAAACATCAGTAAAAACAAGAGACGAAAAACAACACTCACATTGAGATAGGATACATTTCTAATGAGGAACGTATGTCTTTCTAATCGTTGTTGGACGCAGTTCTGTATATAAAAATTAGAAAAATGCGTATAACTTAACTACAATTTTGTGTTAAAAATAGCTTTAAATAAATGAAAAGAATTATAAAGTGAAACATATATATATATATATATATATATGTGTGTGTGTGTGTGTGTGTGTATATATATATATATATATATATATATATATATATGTGTGTGTGTGTGTATATATATATATATATATATATATATATATATATGTATATATATGTATGTATATATATAGATATGATTATACGTTTAAAATAGAACCTATTATGAAAACTTGATGCTCAATATACGCAATAGAACAATTATATAAACAAGTAAAGGATGAGAATAGAAATTCTATAAAATACAATATTTATTTACTCATCAGTAGTACAAAACAAAGAGTACCAAATACAAGAAATTTTATTATTCCTTCCTTAAGCCTTGGCTTTTCAAAGAATTACATTTTATCGCTAGAGTTAGTAAAGTCATAATTCAATTGATGCCAATTTTCTCTTTGATGTTACCGTTCTTCGAACCTACTGCTACAAACTCTCATGGCGCTTTCAACGGTGACCTTCTTTTCCCTTCAAACTTTTTTATTTTTGCATTAAACAATTTTGATTGTATATTATCTTTATATCTTTTAAAATTATGACTTTATTAATTTCTCTTTACCAACATTTCTGTTTGCATTTCTCTGACTAAGTCATGGCTTAAGGAAGGAATAATAAAATTTCTTGTATTTAAAACTCCTTGATCAAATAGATATTGTATTTTATACAATTGTTATTGTCATCGTTTACTTGTTTATATACGAGGGGCGTTCAATAAGTAATGGCCCTAACCCACTTCCAGATGAAATTTTGCATGTGTAATGATTTATATCTGTATGGGTTATGTTACAGAGAACAACTCTGAACTACTTGTGGTCTCTGATTTACAGGTGTTTGAACTGAGTCAGTTGTGAAATGGAGCCAGTTGAGTGTCGCGCAGTGATCCGGTTTTTGTATTTGAAAGAATGCAACCTAAAGGAGACTTTTGATGAAATGAAAGAAACTTATGGTGATGATGCCCGATCATATGACTTTGTAAAACGCTTGCATCGTGAATTCAAACATGGCCGGAAGTCTGTGGAAACAGCTCCCAGACCTGGTTGTTCCTCTTCTGTTATTGATGAGGCATCTGTCCGTCAAGTTGAGGCTGCCATTTTGGAAGATCGACGCATTACTATTCGCCAAACAGCCCAAGGGGTCAAGATTAGTACAGGGTCTGTATAAACTATCATTCATGACCATTCGCATATGCATAAGGTGTCTGTCAGATGGATTCCCAGGTTGCTCACACCTTTCCAGAAGGAAGAACGCGTCGAATGCTCGAGGATAAATTTGGAGATGTGCCAAGATGATGAGTCAAAGTTTTTCAAAAGACTGATTACACAGGATGAAAGTTAGGTTCATCACTATGATCCAGAGACTAAAGCCCAGTCAATGCAGTGGAAGCACTTGGACTCACACCCTCCAAAGAAGGCAAGGGTTCAGCCCTCCGCTAGCAAGGTCATGCTCACAGTCTTCTGGGGCCAGGGCGGAGTAGTGATGACAGATTTCCTGGCAAAGGGTACCACAATTACCGGAGCCTATTACGCTTCATTTTTGATGAAATTAAGAGAAGCTATCAAAATCAAGAGGTGGGGCAAGATCAGCAAAGGTATCCTTCTCCTGCAGGACAACGCTCCGGTCTACAACTCGCATGTCGCCAGATCAGAAGCACGGGCGTATGGCTATGAAATCCTCCCTCAGCCCTTTTACTCTCCTGAACTTGCACCCTCTGACTTTCATCTCTTCTCAGCCATGAAGTTGTTTTTGAAAGGAAAGCGTTTCCCGATGATGCAGCCTTGATTTCTGAAGTTACGACATGGTTGGAGGACCAACCTGGGGTGTCCAGAGCTGCATCAAACTATGGGAGAAATGCATAACTCTGGGTGGTTCCTATGTAAAGAAAGACTAATAACTGTGCCAAGTTTCATTAATCTACTGCTATGGGAAATAGGTTAGATGCATTACTTACTGAACGCCCCTCGTATGTATGTATATATATATCCTTGAACATATATATATATGGGAAATGAAAAAAGAAAAACCAAGAGATATTTTTTATATATTCATCAACTTTCGTCTTTATTTAAAGATTTCCTCAGGATGATGATTTTAAGAAAAATGTCATGCAAGTACATCGAAATATTGGGTTGACATGATGGGTTGATAAGGAAAAGTAGTAGCCGTGGCTACTAAGAGCGTTGGACGAGGGTACAGGATGCGAGAAGTCAGTAGTGGCAAAGAGTGAAATAAATAAATATATATATATATATATATATATATATATATATATATATATATATATATATATATGTATATATATATATTGATATATTTTTGATCGAATATGTATGTAGATATTCGCACTTGAATGCAAATATCTCACATCAAACGATCGTATCTAATTAATAATCAGGATTGTGGTGCCATTAAACCCTTTTTCGTCGGAATGTTTTACCAAAATATTTGTTAAAAATGGATAAAAAGTTACGGCGTACTGACTACGTTGACCATTGCTAGGGGTTCTGAGTTCCAATTAACACTTTTCAGTGATCTACTTCAAATATTTGGAACTATGCATATGACAACGACTGCATATATATATTGTGCAAACGGTATTGTAGAAAGATTTTACCAGCAGATGATAGCTTCACTCGCTGCTCAATCAGATACTACTAAATAGAGCGAAGATTACCAATCGTTCTTAAGGAAGATTTAAAAGGCAGCAGAAATAGTTTACTGCATAATAATAATACGGCGAATTTTTACGTAAAAATACACAATGTCAAAACTAGTTTCATCGCAACACGAATGCATTCTCGGAACACTCCTATATAAATTCAACAAATACAGTTTCCATTCGTCAGGACATTGCAGCTATATTATGACGGATCATATAAAGTTTTGAACAGAAACGACAGTATTTTTTATTAAAGAAAAAATTATAAAACAGACTCGGTAGCCATCAAATGTTTAAAACTTGCTTACATTGAAGAAAAAATAAAACAAGAAAGTGTCTCCGAGAAATACACCAACAAAAAAATATCAATAATAAAAACTAAATCTGGAAAATCTTTACAGAGTTTGAATGCCTGGAAAGAGTTAGAGTGACTACTAGACACAACTTTCGAGTGTGTTCGGTCTTTCTATACAGGGAATTGTCAGGAAACCCTGACATGAAAATACTTGACTCGATAACCAAATATTCAAAATAACATGGAATTCGAAACTCAAAGAAGATCCACTCCCAATGTGTGCATACAAGGAATCGTGCACCTTATCCTAGTGATGCTGCCCCAAGTAAAAGGACTAAGCTGAATACTCCACCAGACCAGATGAATTATTGTCATAGAATCCGCCAAGAACAAGAAAACACCACTAGAAAGATAAACAATAACATAGTAAATTGTCAATTAGGGTGAGGAAAATTAATATTCGTCACTAATTTAATAACTCAAGGTTTGAGAAGTAAGGGAGAACCTTAAATCAATATTCGGATATCTATGTATCTCATAAAGAAATTAAAGTGTTAGCCCTAGGATGGGTTAGGGTTAAATAAATTAAAGTGTTAGCCCTAGGAAGGGTTAGGGTTAGAGTTAGGGTTAGGGTTAAATAAATTAATGTGTTAGCCCTAGGAAGGGTTAGGGTTAGAGTTAGGGTTAGGGTTAAATAAATTAATGTGTTAGCCCTAGGAAGGGTTAGGGTTAGAGTTAGGGTTAGGGTTAAATAAATTAATGTGTTAGCCCTAGGAAGGGTTAGGGTTAGGGTTAAATAAATTAAAGTGTTAGCCCTAGGAAGGGTTAGGGTTAGGGTTAAATAAATTAAAGTGTAAGCCCTAGGAAGGGTTAGGGTTAGGGTTAAATAAATTAAAATGTTAGCCCTAGGAAGTGTTAGGGTTAGGGTTAACCAAATTAAAGTGTTAGCCCTAGGAAGGGTTAGGGTTAGAGTTAGGGTTAGGGTTAAATAAATTAAAGTGTTAGCCCTAGGAAGGGTTAGGGTTAGGGTTAAATAATTTAAAGTGTTAGCCCTAGGAAGGGTTAGGGTTAGGGTTAAATAAATTAAAGTGTTAGCCCTAGGAAGGGTTAGGGTTAGAGTTAGGGTAAGGGTTAAAGAAATTAAAGTGTTAGCCCTAGGAAGGGTTAGGGTTAGGGTTAAATAAATTAAAGTGTTAGCCCTAGGAATGGTTAGGGTTAGGGTTAAATAAATTAAAGTGTTAGCCCTAGGAAGGGTTAGGGTTAGGGTTAAATAATTTAAAGTGTTAGCCCTAGGAAGGGTTAGGGTTAGGGTTAAATAAATTAAAGTGTTAGCCCTCGGAAGGGTTAGGGTGAGGGTTAAATAAATTAAAGTGTTAGCCCTAGGAAGGGTTAGGGTTAGGGTTAAATAATTTAAAGTGTTAGCCCTAGAAGGGGTTAGGGTTAGGGTTAAATAAATTAAAGTGTTAGCCCTAGGAAGGGTTAGGGTTAGAGTTAGGGTAAGGGTTAAAGAAATTAAAGTGTTAGCCCTAGGAAGGGTTAGGGTTAGGGTTAAATAAATTAAAGTGTTAGCCCTAGGAAGGGTTAGGGTTATGGTTAAATAAATTAAAGTGTTAGCCCTAGGACGGGTTAGGGTTAGGGTTAAATAAATTAAAGTGTTAGCCCTAGGAAGGGTTAGGGTTAGGGTTAAATAAATTAACGTGTTAGCCCTAGGAAGGGTTAGGGTTAGAGTTAGGGTTAGGGTTAAATAAATTAAAGTGTTAGCCCTAGGAAGGGTTAGGGTTAGGGTTAAATCAATTAAAGTGTTAGCCCTAGGAAGGGTTAGGGTTAGGGTTAAATAATTTAAAGTGTTAGCCCTAGGAAAGGTAAGGGTTAGGGTTAAATGAATTAAAGTGTTAGCCCTAGGAAGGGTTAGGGTTAGGGTTAAATAATTTAAAGTGTTAGCCCTAGGAAGGGTTAGGGTTAGAGTTAGGGTTAGTGTTAAATAAATTAAAGTGTTAGCCCTAGGAAGGGTTAGGGTTAGGGTTAAATTAATTAAAGTGTTAGCCCTAGGAAGGGTTAGGGTTAGGGTTAAATAATTTAAAGTGTTAGCCCTAGGAAGGGTTAGGGTTAGGGTTAAATAAATTAAAGTGTTAGCCCTAGGAAGGGTTAGGGTTAGGGTTAAATAAATTAAAGTGTTAGCCCTAGGAAGAATTAGGGTTAGGGTTAAATAAATTACAATGTTAGCCCTAGGAAGGGTTAGGGTTAGGGTTAAATAAATTAAAGTGTTAGCCCTAGGAAGGGTTAGGGTTAGAGTTAGGGTTAGGGTTAAATAAATTAAAGTGTTAGCCCTAGGAAGGGTTAGGGTTAGGGTTAAATAAATTAAAGTGTTAGCCCTAGGAAGGGTTAGGGTTAGGGTTAAATAATTTAAAGTGTTAGCCCTAGGAAGGGTTAGGGTTAGGGTTAAATAAATTAAAGTGTTAGCCCTAGGAAGGGTTAGGGGTAGGGTTAAATAATTTAAAGTGTTAGCCCTAGGAAGGGTAAGGGTTAGGGTTAAATAAATTAAAGTGTGAGCCCTAGGAAGGGTTAGGGTTAGAGTCAGGGTAAGGGTTAAAGAAATTAAAGTGTTAGCCCTAGGAAGGGTTAGGGTTAGGGTTAAATAAATTAAAGTGTTAGCCCTAGGAAGGGTTAGGGTTAGGGTTAAATAAATTAAAGTGTTAGCCCTAGGAAGGGTTAGGGTTAGGGTTAAATAAATTAAAGTGTTAGCCCTAGGAAGGGTTAGGGTTAGGGTTAAATAATTTAAAGTGTTAGCCCTAGGAAAGGTAAGGGTTAGGGTTAAATGAATTAAAGTGTTAGCCCTAGGAAGGGTTAGGGTTAGGGTTAAATAATTTAAAGTGTTAGCCGTAGGAAAGGTTAGGGTTAGAGTTAGGGTTAGGGTTAAATAAATTAAAGTGTTAGCCCTAGGAAGGGTTAGGGTAAGGGTTAAATAAATTAAAGTGTTAGCCACAGGAAGGGTTAGGGTTAGGGTACAATAATTTAAAGTGTTAGCCCTAGGAAGGGTAAGGGTTAGGGTTAAATAAATTAAAGTGTTAGCCCTAGGAAGGGTTAGGGTTAGGGTTAAATAATTTAAAGTGTTAGCCCTAGGAAGTGTTAGGGTTAGAGTTAGGGTTAGGGTTAAATAAATTAAAGTGTTAGCCCTAGGAAAGGTTAGAGTTAGGGTTAGGGTTAAATAATTTAAAGTGTTAGCCCTAGGAAGGGTTAGGGTTAGGGTTAAATAATTTAAAGTGTTAGCCCTAGGAAGGGTTAGGGTAAGGGTTAAATAAATTAAAGTGTTAGCCCTAGGAAGGGTTAGGGTTAGGGTTAGGGTTAAATAAATTAAAGTGTTAGCCCTAGGAAGGGTTAGGGTTAGGGTTAAATAATTTAAAGTGTTAGCCCTAGGAAGGGTTAGGGTAAGGGTTAGGGTTAAATAAATTAAAGTGTTAGCCCTAGGAAGGGTTAGGGTTAGAGTTAGGGTTAGGGTTAAATAAATTAAAGTGTTAGCCCTAGGAAGGGTTAGGGTTAGGGTTAAATAAATTAAAGTGTTAGCCCTAGGAAGGGTTAGGGTTAGGGTTAAAGAATTTAAAGTGTTAGCCCTAGGAAGGGTTAGGGTTAGGGTTAAATAAATTAAAGTGTTAGCCCTAGGAAGGGTTAGGGTTAGGGGAAATAATTTAAAGTGTTAGCCCTAGGAAAGGTTAGGGTTAGGGTTAAATAAATTAAAGTGTTAGCCCTAGGAAGTGTTAGGGTTAGAGTTAGGGTCAGGGTTAAATAAATTAAAGTGTTAGCCCTAGGAAAGCTTAGAGTTAGGGTTAGGGTTAAATAATTTAAAGTGTTAGCCCTAGGAAGGGTTAGGGTTAGGGTTAAATAAATTAAAGTGTTAGCCCTAGGAAGGGTTAGGGTTAGGGTTAAATAATTTAAAGTGTTAGCCCTAGGAAGGGTTAGGGTTAGAGTTAGGGTTAGGGTTAAATAAATTAAAGTGTTAGCCCTAGGAAGGGTTAGGGTTAGGGTTAAATAAATTAAAGTGTTAGCCCTAGGAAGGGTTAGGGTTAGGGTTAAAGAATTTAAAGTGTTAGCCCTAGGAAGGGTTAGGGTTAGGGTTAAATAAATTAAAGTGTTAGCCCTAGGAAGGGTAAGGGTTAGGGTTTAATAAATTAAAGTTTTAGCCCTAGGAAGGGTTAGGGTAAGGGTTAAATAAATTAAAGTGTTAGCCCTAGGAAGGGTTAGGGTTAGAGTTAGGGTTAGGGTTAAATAAATTAAAGTGTTAGCCCTAGGAAGGGTTAGGGTTAGGGTTAAATAAATTAAAGTGTTAGCCCTAGGAAGGGTTAGGGTTAGGGTTAAATAAATTAAAGTGTTAGCCCTAGGAAGTGTTAGGGTTAGAGTTCGGGTCAGGGTTAAATAAATTAAAGTGTTAGCCCTAGGAAGGGTTAGGGTTAGGGTTAAATAAATTAAAGTGTTAGCCCTAGGAAGGGTTAGGGTTAGGGTTAAATAAATTAAAGTGTTAGCCCTAGGAAGGGTTAGGGTTAGGGTTAAATAAATTAAAGTGTTAGCCCTAGGAAGGGTTAGGGTTAGGGTTAAATAAATTAAAGTGTTAGCCCTAGGAAGGGTTAGGGTTAGGGTTAAAGAATTTAAAGTGTTAGCCCTAGGAAGGGTTAGGGTTAGGGTTAAATAAATTAAAGTGTTAGCCCTAGGAAGGGTAAGGGTTAGGGTTAAATAAATTAAAGTTTTAGCCCTAGGAAGGGTTAGGGTTAGGGTTAAATAAATTAAAGTGTTAGCCCTAGGAAGGGTTAGGGTTAGAGTTAGGGTTAGGGTTAAATAAATTAAAGTGTTAGCCGTAGGAAGGGTTAGGGTTAGGGTTAAATAAATTAAAGTGTTAGCCCTAGGAAGGGTTAGGGTTAGGGATAAATAATTTAAAGTGTTAGCCCTAGGAAGGGTTAGGGTTAGGGTTAAATAAATTAAAGTGTTAGCCCTAGGAAGGGTTAGGGTTAGGGTTAAATAATTTAAAGTGTTAGCCCTAGGAAGGGTAAGGGTTAGGGTTAAATAAATTAAAGTGTTAGCCCTAGGAAGGGTTAGGGTTAGAGTTAGGGTTAGGGTTAAATAAATTAAAGTGTTAGCCCTAGGAAGGGTTAGGGTTAGAGTTAGAGTTAGGATTAAATAAATTAAAGTGTTAGCCCTAGGAAGGGTTAGGGTTAGGGTTAAATAAATTAAAGTGTTAGCCCTAGGAAGGGTTAGGGTTAGGGTTAAATAAATTAAAGTGTTAGCCCTAGGAAGGGTTAGGGTTAGGGTTAAATAAATTAAAGTGTTAGCCCTAGGAAGGGTTAGGGTTAGGGTTAGGGTTAAATAAATTAAAGTGTTGGCCCTAGGAAGGGTTAGGGTTAAAGAAATTAAAGTGTTAGCCCTAGGAAAGGGCGGGACCCTTGATTCCTGGGAGATAACTGAAATCTAACATGAATAAACTTAAAAATGAGTTCACTGGCTGGAATTTTAAAAACATTATATATATATTTAATAAATATAGTTTATTATAACTTATTTTTCCTCGAAGCAATAATTTTTTAAAAAATCCCAATTATTTTGAAATATTATATCGATCCGTGAAG
>OY744522.1:14403942-14528942 GCA_963556195.1 Sepiola atlantica | reverse complement strand
AGATCGCACACAAAAACACATGGCTATGAAAAGGACACTTAAAAGTAGCAACGGAATCGCTACTGACAACCGCATAAAAACCGCGACCAGAACGAGCTACTTTAAATCGAAGAGAGTAAATCCCAGGAAAAAAGTAAACGTAAACTTAGTCGACTAAATCACATCATAAGCGAATGTAGCAAAGTAGCAACAAAGGAATATAAACGCAGACATGACTGGGTTAGGGGGGTAGTCCATTGGAAACTGTGCAAACGAATGCATTTTGAACATACAGAGAAATATACAAGTATGAATCGGAACCTGTAGTGGAAAATGAAATTTATAAAATCCTATAAGTATAAAACTAACAAACTGATTTAATCAGTCACCAAGAAGGAAAAAAACATTACAAATGATTGAGTTCACCATCCCACCAGTTCACAGGGTGAAGTTTAAGGAAGTAGAAAAAGAAAGCAAATACATAGAGCTTGCCAGAGAACTGAAGGGAAGGGATATGAACCATGAAGAATATCGCTGTAATACCAAAAATAGTAGGAGTACTAGGAACAGTTCCAAAAAAAAACTTGACAAAAATAATTTTGCTTTCTTCCTCTGTGTACCTAAACATAAACAGAACTTCCATGAACAAAGTTTTTTTCCCAAGAACCTCGCATCTGTGGTATACCATACCACGGGATTGCTTCTCATCTGACTACAACATGAAACATGGTCCTTTTTAAGTCCAATTCTGGTCGATCCGTCCACTTAAATAATCATTTTCACTCATCATTTCCAATCTTCCCAATGTGTTCATCGCCAACCGACAATCTCATCTAGCCTTATCCTCAAGTTGCATTTGGGCCTTGATAAGCGATGCCATACTAGTAAGAAAACAACCTGAAGGAATTTGAATCAAAGAGATGATAGTCACAAAAGAAAACACGGCACTGATGAAAACTGTTAAAAATTAAATCCCTGAAGTGCAGAAAGCAAATCATAATCAGATGACGCCGACCGATCATAGATGAACAAACACAGAATAACATCGTGTTTGGATGGAAGGGAATGAGTGACACCTT
Source organism: Sepiola atlantica (assembly GCA_963556195.1). Lineage (NCBI taxonomy): Eukaryota > Metazoa > Mollusca > Cephalopoda > Sepiida > Sepiolidae > Sepiola > Sepiola atlantica. The sequence goes on along the minus strand of OY744522.1, from coordinate 14,527,884 downwards.
AAAAGCAGAAGTCAATCATGTTACTTCTGAGCGGGGGTGTCTGTCTATTTTTGTCTGACAACTTAAGCAAGCGGATTGATAAGTCTTTTCCCTGAGTGAGGGTGGGCGCGGTCGCTTACAATGTAGCTAGATGTAAGAGACAAGCGATCTATCCGCCTATCTATCTGTCTGTCTAACCCTCTCTTTCTCTCTTCCTCTCTCGCCCCGGCGCGGCAATCCACGTGTTAAAGTCTTTGTAGAACCTCCACTCTTGGCTTATGAATCGTCCAAGTTATCTAAATTAATATTCTCCTTCTTATAAAGTAACATTAGCGTCCGAGTATTTTATCTACATACCTGGGTTCACAATGACGACACGGGTGTATAAAATGTTTATCAGTAAATGCCAATATAACAATGACACTACGTAAAAATAACTAGAAAATCATATAAAACCAAAGAGGCAGAAACTACCAGAGTCAAAAAAATCACAGAAAATGGTTATGAAGGGTCAGCGAGGATGTAAGATCGAGGAGGAAGAGCGCCATCCACACCTTAACTGGAAGGGCACAAAGAGCACTAAAAACTTGAAGAGACTAAAGTTCCAGAGGAAAACAACGACCGGTACCATTGAAATATCAATGGTAAACGGCTGTTACGAGAACACAAAGTGATTAGCTCTGGTTACCGACAGGAGAGAGTGCTGAGAATCTAGGAACACTTGTTGTAGGTAAGACTCCGGGAGAAACACCTCAATTAGCGATCATTGGTAAAAACAAAGCAAAAACATGCCTGATGATTACCTTCGGGATTTAAACACAACAGTGTCGTATAGTTTATTTGCCGTGAGTTATTCTTATGGGTGTGCTTGTGTGTGTTTGTGTGCGCGTTTCCTACGTGATATGTCGATGAGGTGTGAGTGAAGGAGGTGATTCTTAATGGATTATTTATTGTTGTTAACCCTAACCCAACCCTAACCCTAACCCAAACCCTCTCCCCATAAAAACTGTAATGGCAGTCTTGTTCACGAATGCGTCACGGAGTCAACGTTGTGTTACTTAGACCGACGTTTTTTTTTTAACTAGAAATCTCCTGAAGGGGCATCGGAAGTCCACAGACAAAACTCCCTCTCCCTTTCATTCTCTCTCTCTTTCTTTCTTTCTCTTTCTCTCACTATCAGATTCTCATATATATATATGTATATTTATATATATATATATATACATATATATATATATATATACATATATATATATATATATAAACTCTTCCTCTTTCGTCTCATTTAACGAAGTGGGGAGAGTACAATAGACACTTTGTTTATTTACTTCCGCTTCGACTCGACGATTTTCAAAATGTACTCAGTAACCTCAGCACAGTTTTCAGTCTCCCTCCCCCTCCTCCCCTCCTCCCCTCCTCCCCTTATTTATCTTCCTCCTCTCTTCTTTTATTTCTATGCAAATGTCTTCTTCTTTTTCTTCTTCGTCTATGTTTTCTATACTGATATTTCCTGTTTTCTTCCAATATATATATATATATATATATATATATATATATATATATATATATATATATATATATATATATATATATATATGTATACTTACATCTCTCTCTAAATAACTATATATCTATATATCTATCTATCTGCATATGTATATATATATATATATATATATATATATATATATATATATATATGTGTGTGTGTGTGTGTGTGTGTGTGTGTATAACTTCATGCGTATATTGCTTCATATCTAAATGAATACGCGTACGTGCAAATATCTCTGTTTTAATACTTGTTGATGAACGGAAGTGGTCAGTTTGTTTTCGCCTCCGAAATGACCCTTTCGGATCTTAATGAATTCATTAAAAAAAACGATTGTTTTATAAATTGTTGTGCATTTTGTACCGAATGACCCCGAATATTTTTAAAGCCATCGAAAGATGTACACGTCACGTAGTCCGACGTAATTATGTTGAAATGCACTAAAAATTACACCCGTAAACAAATATGTTTACAGTATTAAAAACAATATTGTTGTATTAATTATAACTAGAGAGACCCCATGGAAATTCCACTGTGTTTTCTACATCGATCTGTATAATTAACTAGTAATAATGAAAACCCTTTTTAATTAATAAATGTCCGTCAGGTTCAATACTATTGAGAAAAATTACTTTTTCTTCGTCCGTAAAAACAATTGCCATTGTCAGCTAAATATGCTTTAAATAAGTAAAACGAATATGTCTTTTCTTTATTTATTGATTTAAAATTATAGCAATTTCATTTTTTAAGAATAAATATTCTTACCGTAAAAACAATTGTCAACCGAATATTCTTCAAATCAATCAAATGGATGTCCCTTATAGAAATGTGTTTATTTAAATGTGTTTATTTAAATGTTTTTATTTAAATGTGTTTATAGAAATGTGTTTATTTAAATGTGTTTATTTAAATGTGTTTATAGAAATGTGTTTATTTAAATGTGTTTATTTAAATGTTTATTTAAATGTGTTTAACATAATTTGATTTTGGAACAATTCATTCAAAATTGTCTTCTTATTCGAGGATACGTTTTTTGACAATCATTCCGACAGTGGCTGAGATATGGTCCTATTCGGTCCTAGGATGTCCACTCTCCCTGAGAAGGAGATAACTTATTGCTAATTGTCTAGGGCGCCCCTACCGGAAAATACCGACGGGTTGCACATGTTTTTTGTAGCCGTTATTAGATATAAGCTAACAGAGTTAATTAAACACAAGTATCCCACACGGAGTAATACATACCCCCCATTTTGATATCCCTAAAGAAACATTTTACTGATAAAGATACTCTCGCTATTAACACCACAGGCTAATAAACTAGAATTATAACAATAGTTGTACACTCAAATACAAGCACTATCCCAAAATTATAAAAGTAATATAAATGTAACATTTAAACCCTTTTAATAACAGGAATGCAACCCCACCCGAAATCTAACTGACAAATAAACTACAACAAACACTATTGTAGTTCATTTGTCAGTGAGTGGGTTACATCTAATAACGTTTATGAGCCTATCGGAGGGTCTGTGTGAATAGGTACGGTTTAGATCTTAGTCATTGTTAGGTCTTGGCTGTTTATACGTTTCGGTTCAATTACAACTCAGAAAAATGAAGGAAGTACGAAGTAGAACTTTTAACAGATTTATTTAACAAACACATTGGTTAAATTAGAATGTAGAAAAAACACTGAACGCGAGATGCTTGTTTGATTGTGAGACCGTTGTTTACTTTTTACTGTTCGGCAGACGACTTATTTAATCCCAGGAGCGATAATTCTTACTTTGCTTTATGGTAAATAACTCGATTTTGTTTTGTTAGGTTGCCCTAACATCTTCCCGTTTAATTCTTTAACTGTATCGAGCGCATTTAGGGTTAACGTAGAGGTGTTTTACTCGAGTGCATTTACGGTTAACGTAGAGGTGTTTTACTCGAGTGCATTTAGGGTTAACGTAGAGGTGTTTTACTCGAGTGCATTTAAGGTTAACGTAGAAGTGTTTTACTCGAGTGCATTTAGGGTTAACGTAGAGGTGTTTTACTCGAGTGCATTTAGGGTTAACGTAGAGGTGTTTTACTCGATGCATTTAGGGTTAACGTGGAGGTGTTTTACTCGAGTGCATTTAGGGTTAACGTAGAGGTGTTTTACTCGATGCATTTAGGGTTAACGTAGAGGTGTTTTACTCGAGTGCATTTAGGGTTAACGTAGAGGTGTTTTACTCGAGTGCATTTAGGGTTAACGTAGAGGTGCTTTACTCGAGTGCATTAAGGGTTAACGTAGAGGTGTTTTACTCGAGTGCATTTAGGGTTTACGTAGAAGTGTTTTACTCGAGTGCATTTAGGGTTAACGTAGACGTGTTTTACTCGAGTGCATTTAGGGTTAACGTAGAGGTGTTTTACTCGAGTGCATTTAGGGTTAACGTAGAGGTGTTTTACTCGAGTGCATTTAGGGTTAACGTAGAGGTGTTTTACTCGAGTGCATTTAGGGTTAACGTAGAGGTGTTTTACTCGAGTGCATTTAGGGTTAACGTAGAGGTGTTTTACTCGAGTGCATTAAGGGTTAACGTAGAGGTGTTTTACTCGAGTGCATTTAGGGTTAACGTAGAGGTGCTTTACTCGAGTGCATTAAGGGTTAACGTAGAGGTGTTTTACTCGAGTGCATTTAGGGTTAACGTAGAGGTGTTTTACTCGAGTGCATTTAGGGTTAACGTAGAGGTGTTTTACTCGAGTGCATTTAAGGTTAACGTAGAGGTGTTTTACTCGAGTGCATTTAGGGTTAACGTAGAGGTGTTTTACTCGAGTGCATTTAGGGTTAACGTAGAGGTGTTTTACTCGATGCATTTAAGGTTAACGTAGAGGTGTTTTACTCGAGTGCATTTAGGGTTAACGTAGAGGTGTTTTACTCGAGTGCATTTAGGGTTAACGTAGAGGTGCTTTACTCGAGTGCATTTAGGGTTAACGTAGAGGTGTTTTACTCGAGTGCATTTAGCGTTAACGTAGAGGTGTTTTACTCGAGTGCATTTAGGGTTAACGTAGAGGTGTTTAACTCGAGTGCATTTAGGGTTAACGTAGAGGTGTTTTACTCGAGTGCATTTAGGGTTAACGTAGAGGTGTTTTACTCGAGTGCATTTAGGGTTAACGTAGAGGTGTTTTACTCGAGTGCATTTAGGGTTAACGTAGAGGTGTTTTACTCGAGTGCATTTAGGGTTAACGTAGAGGTGTTTTACTCGAGTGCATTTAAGTTTAACGTAGAGGTGTTTTTCTCGAGTGCATTTAGGGTTAACGTAGAGGTGTTTTACTCGAGTGCATTTAGGGTAACGTAGAGGTGCTTTACTCGAGTGCATTTAGGGTTAACGTAGAGGTGTTTTACTCGAGTGCATTTAGGGTTAACGTAGAGGTGTTTTACTCGAGTGCATTTAGGGTTAACGTAGAGGTGTTTTACTCGAGTGCATTTAAGGTTAACGTAGAGGTGTTTTACTCGAGTGCATTTAGGGTTAACGTAGAGGTGTTTTACTCGAGTGCATTTAGGGTTAACGTAGAGGTGTTTTACTCGATGCATTTAGGGTTAACGTGGAGGTGTTTTACTCGAGTGCATTTAGGGTTAACGTAGAGGTGTTTTACTCGAGTGCATTTAGGGTCAACATAGAGGTTCTTTACTCGAGTGCATTTAGGGTTAACGTAAAGGTGTTTTACTCGAGTGCATTTAGGGTTAACGTAGAGGTGTTTTACTCGATCGTCTATCCTTGGCAATGGGTAGGCATCTAATTCCGTGTATTTGGTTAATTGTTTGGGAATAATCCACACACATCCGCTTTTCATGTCGGTGGGTGGGGTCCTTCGCTACCACTACTTGGGCTCGCCATGGTGATATGCTGTTTCGATTATGCCCTCAGAGAGTAGATGATTAACTTCCTCTGCAATGAATATCTGATCGTCCTTGCTAAAACGTCTGGATTTGGCAGCTATTGGTTTGCAGTTTGATGATACATTTTGCAAAAGAGACGACTCTTCTATTTTTGCTGTGGCCAATGCACAAAGGGGGGGAGCTCTATCCATAGTTAACTTGGGACGGGGCCCACCATATTTAAAAGTTACACTTTGATGTTGACGCAAGAAATCCTGGCCAAGTATTAAGACCGAACACAGATTTTTTCAGAATACCAAGCCGTATAGCAACGTAGAACTGGTTATTTATATCGAGATCTAGGTTATGTGAGAATTTCTCCTCAAATAGAAGATGGCTAAAAATCACGAGTCGTAACGCCAACAACCACACTTACCTTGATTCCGGGAGAACTTCAAAAAAGGAATGGCCTTTCTTGTGTTGCAGAAACGGTACGAACTGCGTAATCAGCCTTTTAGTTGATCATCAATTAGAGATAAATTATTGACACGAGGTTACTTTAATTGCTCGGTCGTTAAGTCCTTTTTTTGTTAGAGTTGGCGCGTGGTTAATTCCTCGCAAACACAACACTAGAAATTTGTAAGATACAAGGAGTTGGTACACGAGGTTCACTGTTGCCTCGCAAAATCTCAACTGCTATCAGATTCAAAAAAGACCCCGCATGGGGAAAAAAGGCGCGCAAAAGTTTTTTTCGAAGGTTCACTCCCGACGTAGAGGCGCCAATGTTGACGGTCAATGCCAAGGTCACTTTTCCTTCCTTTTGAAGGAGGGGTCAGCAAGTGCGATTGCTGGCACTGTGATTTCTAACAAAGGAAGAGTCAGCAAGTGCGATTGCCGGCACTGTGATTTCTAACACACTCTCCAGAGAGGAGCAAAAAAGTAATGGATAATCATTACTTTTTTCAAGTAGTTATGTTATTCTGTCTGGTATGGCATAATTGTAATTACAATATTCTTTTTCAGACCATAATCATGATTTTTTCAAAGAATAATATAATAGTTGTTATCCAAGAAACAAGCTAATTCCACTAAAATGTTATTTTTATTTTTTTTATTTATTTTTTTATTTATTTTTTTTTTTTTTCTGTTATAGCTAGCTCTCTATCATAGACGGAGATAAAGAGCGATCCTTCGCTCTGAATTAATCATGCTCAGGAAGCTGATCAACATGAGATGTTGTTTGTTCCGTACAATCCGGACAATCCAAATCTCCATCAGTCAACTCCACGGAGACTCCGACACAGTCAAAATGGTACCATCTGTTGCATTTATCGCAACATACCATTGGTGAAGAGCCGTCATTCCTAATGGAACATGTAGGACAGAAAAAAGGTCCTCCTTCCTCCTCCAAATCAGAAACTGCCTGAGTTGCAGAAGAAACCTTCCTGATTTCCAAGGGATACAAATGATTCAAGGAATGGATCTGTTCGCATTTATCTCTCAATATGCATGCAGAACGAACTCGTCCATCCCTTCCTTGAATGAGACGTAGAACCTTACCTAGGCTCCAAAAGGGTCTCGTTCGGTTTGGCGTTTTCACCAAAACAATTTCCCCAACAGAAATCCTTTCTGGGCAATGACTTAACAAGTTCTTGTGATTTTCTCTCAAGGATAGGAGATAATCGTTATGCCACAATTTACGGAATTTCTCAACAAAGCTCTCTCTTAGTTGAAGAGATTCCAACAACTCAATCCTACTTGGGGGGTCAGGGCAGAGGTCATCGATCTCATGATTACCTAGCAATAAACGTGGATTATAACCGGTTTGCAGGAAATGGTTCGGGGTTAGAATATCTAGTCCCATAGCCGAAGAAGTAATATAAGTAAGAGGCCTGTCATTAACAGCTCTTTCTACATCCGAAAGTACTGTCAGGAAGTCGAAATATTCCAATTTCTCTCTTCTTACGAGTTTTTTTAAGCATTGTTTAACTGTTTGGATCATACGTTCCCACGCACCCCCATGACAGGCAGAATAAAGAGGTATGGTAACGTGAGTTATAGACGTAGATCTAAAATGCTGCTTAAATTCATCTGAGACAAATATCTCGGACAACACTATCCCAGAGGCCAAGAAGGTTTTGGCATTATCCGAGTAAACATGAGTAGGTACTCCAAACAAATTTGTGAATCTGAAAAATGCCAGCAAGAATGAACGAGTACTCATATCTGGTAGCAATTCTAAATGAACTGCTCGTAGACTAATACAAGTGAATAACAAAATATACATTTTGACATCCTCTCCATTTGTCTTTACCCAAAATTGCCCAGTGAAATCTACACCCACTTGCTGGAAGGGGTGAATAAAATTAGCCCTATGCAAAGGCAATTGAGAGCCAGTTGGTGCCTCGAATGGCAGTGAGTTTATTTTTTTACATACAACACAGTGCTGGATTACTCTTTTAACAGACTGTCTTCCTTGGGGTACCCAGAACCCCATTAACCTTAACTTGGTCAAAGTGGAATTTGAGCCGAGGTGGCAACAATTCAGATGTGCCTCCTTAATTACTAGCTCAGTCAGGTGATGGTTCTTTCCCAAAAGAATAGGGTGCTTTACCTGATATGGATGAATGTTGGAGCTCTGAATACGACCAGAAGCTCGAATTAAACCATCGTTGTCCATAAACAACCCAAGTCCAGCAACTCTTGGCGGAATATTTCTTCCAGATGGCAATTTCAGATATTGAAGTTCCTCAGGAAACTCCTCCATCTGCATCGCCGCAAAAAGCAGCTGTTTAGCCTTACTAGCAGAATCAGTCTGCCGACGTTTTAGTTTGTCGACGAACAATAAAACCTTCTGCAAAACATTGACCACTCTCGTCAACGAAGAGAAGTTGGATACCTCTATGGGCAAAGCGTTGCTCTCAGCCGAAGAATCATCAACATACATACAGGAAACAATCCTTTTATTAGCGTTGTTCAGACAGGGAAGAGGAGAAATCGGCCAACCAATGTCGGCCCGATGTATCCATTCAGGGCCGTAAACCCATAAATCATAATGATGCTTGAATTTTGATGAGGAAACACCTCTAGTAAGTAAATCCGCTGGATTCTCATTAGTCGGAACATACTTGAACTGGACGGAGATTCCAAGTTGACCATTTATCTCCTCCACCATCCCTTTAACGTCCTTAATACGGTTCTCAACAAATATATTCCCTTTGGCTGCCTTCCCGTTGAGGACCCAAGACAAAACCACTTGAGCATCCGAAACGAGATATAGGGACTGGATAACTACCGGGGTCAATGCCTTCAAAATGTTGGGAATAACTCTAACGGCAAGATATATAGCCATAAGTTCCAGAGTTGGTAGGGATATCCCTTTAAGGGGGGCTACCTTGGCCTTTGCAAATATCAATATGCATTCGTTCCCTTGCTTAACATACAGAGCAAAGCCGTAAACAGCTTTAGAAGCATCACAAAAACACAGGAATTCAGTATGAACGTGTTCCCTCAACGCCCTTCTAGGAAACTCCAACTCGCTCAACGAATTCAAAGCATTGGCCAATGAACGCCAATTTTCTTAAAATTCTTCTGGGATTTTCTGATCCCAAGACAAATTGTTTTTCCAGAGTTTGCTAATCAAAACCTTACCCTGAATAGTAACTGGGAGGCACAAGGATAGCGGATCGTAAACCCTTGAACACTGAGCCAATATACTGCGCTTAGTGCAGGCCTCAGGATCAATCACTGTAGGTGCAAGGCTCACAGAATTCTTTTGTGGGAAAAACCGGTATCCCAACACTTTCTCCGATACAGGAAGAGGGAAGGATGCACTCCCATCCTCTATCATCTCCTCCTGCAAGCTCTGATTATTCGAGTTGCAAGATTGTAAGTCAAACCCAGCTTCCTTCAGCCTGTCGCGTACTGAATGGTAAGTTGAATACAGTAATTCGAGATTACTGTTGGTCTTGACCATGTTATCAACATAAAAGTTGTTGCAAAGTACAGATGACGTTTCGTCAAAACTGTATTGCTCCGCATGATACTTGAGTATAAAACTCAAGATGAATGGGCTTGCATTAAAGCCAAAGATAATAGAATTATATCTAAAGGTGCGCAAGAGGTCACCCACCTTCAAGAAAAAGCAAAACCGATTTTTATCTTTATCGGTCCTCAGACGAACTTGTAAAAATGCCTTCTTAAGATCCCCCAAGAGTACATGATCATCCTTCCTAAAGGTCAATAATAGATCCAACAACTTGGCCGTCAAATTGACACCTGAATAAGCTGCATCATTTAAGGAGACGCCCCCCCCCCCGCTTTTTGAAGGAATAATTAAAACAGGACGAAATTTGGTGGTAACACCTGTCCCTTCCTGGGCGATGCGGGACCCAGCAATAATTTTCAAACTCCCCTGGAAAAACGTGAACAGGATCAATAATACCTAATTCCTCGTATTCTCGGAAGACTTGTAGGTATTCCTTATATATGCCCTTCCTCTCTAAGGAGTCTGCCACTCTTTGCATAATTTTCAAGGAAGGCACATAATTTGACTCAACAAGAGATATTTTCTCTTCATCTCATGGCAAGTCCACATAATACTTCCCATTTTCCAGGGCAATATTTTTCTTGAATTCATTGATTTTGTCTTCATCATCTGACGACAAATCAGAATTGCTATCAACACCTATTGAGTCGAGAGAAAAAAAATTCTCTACCCCACGCTCCACAGAAGAATCTTCGAAGAAGGGACCCCAGGGATCCGGAAATGAAGTAATCGGATTTAAAGCTCCCTCAATGAGGTAACTCGAACAATTGGGTAAAACACGGACTGTCTCTGCGAAGGAAGGGGATTCAAGTTGATCACTGTCATAACTCGAACCTTCCCCCAAAAAACAGCTGATATCTCCAAAGGGAATAATCCCATTTGGAGTTTGCCAAGCAGATCCGTTGAGACAACTAACCAGACGGAAATTCTCTAGACGCTGAATGATATCTACCCCTATGAGACCGTCCAAGGTGGAATAATTCAATTTTTCATACCCTGGGTTGAGGCGAAATCCAGCCTCCCTAATGTTAGTAACAATCTCAACAAAACGAGATACCTTAAACTTCAGATTTAAACCATCTGTGAATAAGGCAGGAAAAATGAAGGGAATCTGATTTCCCAATCTAACAGACACCCCAAGTTTTGAAAGCTTGACATTTTTAGTACCTATAAAAGTGTTGATAGGCATAACGACAGAACGAGGAGAGAGCTCCTCGCGTGCACACAATTTTCTTTAAATGTCAGTGGAGAAAAAGGAGCTCTGACTACCAGTGTCAAGAAGACACTTTAGATGGATAGGAGGGCCATCTCTCTTAATAGAGACACTAAGAATCGGGAAAATGCATTCGTCATGTTCCGAGAGCAGGGAAGTCTTGCTCACGAAGGCCTGGGGTAACTTGGGACACATCGCAGAAAAATGTGATTTCGAATCACATGATACACAAGGATAAGGAAATCCCTTCAAACCACGACAATTTTCCTCCCTGTGGGCACCCAAACATTTCCCACAAAGGCTGAGCTCCTTAGCACGCTCGATCCTTAATTCGTACGTCGAATATCTATGACAATCCTTCATTCCATGGTCGGACTTCAAGCATAACTTGCAATTCCTCCCCCTACCTTCATTAACATTATTTTTGAGGGAGTAATTCTCCCTTTTAATATGTACAGGTCCATGAGACCTGTCCGCCATACTGCCGCGGCCATCGGACAAGGAGGACGCCTGTTTTGGCGGGCAAAACTCCCGCGCTTTATTAAGGCGCAATGGCGCCGCAGTGATGAACTCGATTATTTCAGGGACATTCTCCATGATGGCATGGAGAAAAGGGTATCTTTCCCTGCTTCTTGACATCAACTCCTTCCGGATTTCTAAGGGAAATTTCCGGAACAAGACATGCGCGATGAGTTTACCTGACGTGGAGTCTTCGGTAAAAAATCGCTATTAAAGGATTTATCCAACTCCGTGAAGTTTGATTTTACTTGCTGAATATAAATTTTCAGTCTCTCAATGTTGGTAATAAGGTCGGGCTGAGGAAGGATTTCCTCAAATATTTTATTTTTTATAATATCAGGGCTCATAAACGTTTCCCTTAATAAGTTCAGAGCCCTGTTATAATTATCTGACGTAATGTCAAAATCTGCCACCAGCTCAAACGCTCTGCCCATGAGTTTCGACTTCAAATAAAGCAATGTATCTGCTTTATCATCCATCGAAGCCGTGCAGAACTCGAATCGCTTCAGGAAGGTCCTAAATTCAAACTTGTTTGAGGAAGAGCTGCCGTCGAAAACAGAACACTGCAAGTCCAGTCTCATGAGAGGAATTTTCCTGACATTCTCCTGAACACCCACTATCTCGTCTGAGACACCCCCTCGATACTAATCATTCCTTCCCGAATCGTGTCCGAGTATCTGTTGGATTCCTCACAGACCAAACTCAGCTCGTCCTTGGACTCGCACTTCGTTAAGAGCTGATCAACGATATCATCACAGTCTGAAATCCACCTTTTAATATTTTCCAAGTGGGAATTTTTTACAGGCTGTGACATCGAACCATTCTCTACCCATTCGAGAGTTGAGGAAATTCGAAATGTTTTCCCTTTCCAACCTACTCTCAAGCTCCTTCTTGGAGGGAGACATAACTGGGCAGAAATATTTTTCTTTTTTAAACTTTCAATTAAAACCAACCTTAAAGTTCAATTTGACAATGTTTTTTGTTTTATTTTACTAATAATAAATATTTCCTTTGTTTAATTTAACAAGTAATAATATCTAATTTATTATTATTTTTTTATCAAAAACTTTACTTTCTAAGGTTATACATAAATACACGTATATACGTAATGTAATTTTCCTTTTAATAAAAAACTTAAATTCTTTTTTTAACGAAGCCAGACCAGACAGAAGAACAATAAATAGTGTCTATAAACGTAGCGAAAGATATCGTTTCTGCAAAATCTTCTATGTGAGAATTTCTCCTCAAATAGAAGATGGCTAAAAATCACGAGTCGTAACGCCAACAACCACACTTACCTTGATTCCGGGAGAACTTCAAAAAAGGAATAGCCTTTCTTGTGTTGCAGAAACGGTACGAACTGCGTAATCAGCCTTTTAGTTGATCATCAATTAGGGATAAATTATTGACACGAGGTTACTTTAATTGCTCGGTCGTTAAGTCCTTTTTCTGTTAGAGTTGGCGCGTGGTTAATTCCTCGCAAACACAACACTAGAAATTTGTAAGATACAAGGAGTCGGTACACGAGGTTCACTGTTGCCTCGCAAAATCTCAACTGCTATCAGATTCAAAAAAGACCCCGCATGGGGAAAAAAGGCGCGCAAAAGTTTTTTTCGAAGGTTCACTCCCGACGTAGAGGCGCCAATGTTTACGGTCAATGCCAAGGTCACTTTTCCTTCCTTTTGAAGGAGAGGTCAGCAAGTGCGATTGCTGGCACTGTGATTTCTAACAGTTAACAACAACATCGCCCTTGCAACAAGTATTCAAGGTTGTCTGAGCCATAGAAATGTCTTTATTGAACGGATAGACTTTTAGTTTTAGTTCCTGCACAACACTTTCGTTAAGATAACTGCAAGAATCCAGGAGAGCACTTAATCTTGTCCCGTTAACAGTCGCATGCGTTGCAGCTAGAGCGAGTCCTTGTGGTATATTGTAAATGTGGTCAGTAAATGAGAACTGACCAATGTTGCCACTAAACTTGAGGAAGACTTGCACACGCGGGCATAATGTCCTTTCTTGGAGCATTTATTACAAGTAGCCCCGCGGGTAGGACAGCTATCTCTTGAATGGTAGAAGAAACGACAGAAGAAATATTTGCGATGTTTATATGTGGCAGCCATATCCGATTCCATGGGAGCAACTGGGGGACTAGAACTCACATACCTGTGGTGACCCTGGGTCCACAACCGTAGCCAGGTAGGTATCCGGAGTTGTGTACGCATCACTATTACGCTAGGCTATATCCAACGCAGAGGCTTGACTGTACGCCGTAAGAAGGTTCAGCGTTTAATTTTCTAGGTGCCGCTGTCGTATTGCATGCGAGGATATCCCAGAAATGAATGCGTCACACGTTGCCTCGTTGCCACACTTCTCTGCGCTGTGGTTGCGGAAGTTGCAATTTCTTTTTAGTTTCTCAAACTCCCGAAAAAACTCGTCCATCGATTCTCCTGGTTTCTGCCGTCTGGTAGCCAGTACATGTTTGGCAACGACTTCATTCAGTGTGTTAATAAACAAGTTGTCCAGTTTTCCTATGGCAGCATCAAAGTTTGTACATGTCTCTATAAACTCATAATAACTAGAGCTCACACAGCTGAACAAGGCTCTGTATTTGTTCGGTATCCTCTCTTGATAATCTTCAAGGTAATTGGTTAGTATTGCACGCCAGTGTCGCTATTCCTTGGCAGCTGTCGATAGACTGGGATCAATGTCAAGACATTTATGTTTTCATGTCATCTTAGTATCGTGGTAAATGTCCAATAAATTTTAATAATAAAAACACGTCTTACTTTGAAGCCAATCTTTATTCAACTAAAACAGAGTACAAAAATGGTGGCACTTATGGAAGACCATACGAAAATACTATTACACATAATGAGTTGAAATGTTTTTAATTTTCATTTGGTAATTATCGAATATTGCAAATGTATTCCTTTTGATGGCAATTTCTTTGTTTTAATCCCGTATTTATTGTTCGTATTAGCGTTGTTGAAGCTATTACTTTTAAACCGGAAGTAGAATCCTTTTCCTTTCAATCGTTTAATAATCTTTCTAGTTTCTCAATTTTATTTCATAATGAGTTGAAATGTTTGTAATTTTCATTTGCAATTTTTTTTATAGAAATTTCTCGGTTTTAAACACGTATGGATTGGCCGTATAGGCGTTTTTGTTGCTATTACCCTGACTCTTAGCATTCTTCCGAGTCTGACTCCAACTCTTCGCATTCTCTCGAGTTTGACTCTGACACTTAGCATTTTTCCGAGTCTGTCTTTGACACTTAGCATTCTACCTAGTCTGACTCCGACTCTTAGAATTATTCCTAGTAAGATTCTGACTCTTATAATTCTTTATAGTCGTACTCCGACTCTTAGCATTCTTCTTGGTCTGACTCTGACTCTTAGCGTTCTTCCGAGTCCCATTCTTACTAGTCTGACTGACTCTTAGCATTCTTTCTACTCTGACTCTGACTCATAGAATTCTTCTGAGTCATACGGTTACATTTAGCATTCTTCCTAGTCTGACTCTGACCCTTAGCACTCTATCTTGTTTGATTTCGACTGCCGAGTCTGACTCTGACTCTTTGAATTTTTCCGAGTCTGAGTGACACTTAGCATTCTTCCTAGTCTGACTTTGAATTCTTACATTCTTTCTAGTCTGACTCTGACTCTTAGAATCATTCCGAGTTTGACTCCGACTTTTTGCATTCTTACGAGTCTGACTCTGACTCTAGCATTCTTTCTGGGTCTTATTCTAACTCTTAGTACCCTTCCGAGTATTACTCTGACTCTTAGCATTCTTCACAGTCTCTATGACTATTAGAATTCTTACTAGTCTGAGTGACTCTTAGCATTCTTTCGACTCTGACTCTGACTCTTAGCATTCACCCGAGTCTGACTTCGTTTCTTACCCTTTCTTCAAGTCTAACTCCGACTCTTTAACTTCTTTCACGTCTGAATCGAACTATTAGAATTTTTCCGAGTCTGACTCTGACTGTTTGCATTCTGCTGAGTTTTCCTCTTACTCTCAGCAATCTTCTGAGTCTGGATCTGTCTGTTGGCATTCTTTTTAGTCTGGTTTTTTACTCTTTGCATTCTTCCTCGTCTTACTCCGACTCTCAGCAATCTTTTTTCTAGTCTGACTCCAACGATCAGCATTATTCCGAGTCTGGATCTGTCTCTTAGCATTCTTCTGAGTTTGGCGTTGACTATTTGCAGTCCTTGCAGTCTTACTCCGATTTTCAGCAATCTTCTTTGTCGGATTCCACGTATTTTCAGGAGAAGCCGTTTATGCCATACCTTGTCAAAGGCCTTGGATATATCAAGCGCTACTGCCCTAGCTTCACCTGCCTTGTCGAGTGTATGATACATGCGTTCAGAGATGACCGTTAGGATGTCTGCAGTAGATCGTGCTTGTCTAAATCCATACTGGCGGTCAGATAGAAGTTTAGCATTAACTAAGTGCCGTACTATCGCTTGATTGATTAAGGGTTCAAAGATTTTGGAAAAGATCGGCAGTAGACTGATTGGGCGGTAGTTCTGAGGGTCGGTTCTATTCCCAGAACTCTTGTAGACAGGTACCACAGAGGCAATTTGAAAAGTTTGGAGAGGACAGGGGCCAGTTCAGCAGAACATTTCTTTATTACTATTACAGGTATAAGATCAGGCCCACAAGCTTTAGAGGTGTCAAGGTTTTTTATGATGTCTCTGACCTGGGATGGGGTGATGACCAGGTTATCAAGTGTGACTTCGGTCCGCAAAGGGATTTCAAGGAGGGGGTAGCTGTCTGAGTCTAAAGTAAAGTTAGAAGCAAAACGCTGGGAAAGTAGTTCAGCCTTATCAGTGGCCGTGCAAACGACATCATTGTGGTTTGATAGTGGGGGAATCGTTGATTGACCATTATTCACTACACTATTGTAGATTTTCCAGAAATCGCGAGTACCTAGTTTTAGTGACTGGATGCGTCTTTTTGTTAACTCATTATACCTTCTCTTTGCTTCGCCTATCAATTTATTTCTTGACTCTATAAATTTATGTCTATTAGTAGCTGACTTATGGCGGCCAAATTTACGGAATGCTTGTTGCCTCGCAGAAATGGCAGCTGCACATTCTGAAGTGAACAATTGAGGAGAGTGGGGCTTGCTAAAGAATTTTCGCATGGGGACATAGGCTTCAATGCCTGCTTTGACCCATTCAGTTAATTCGTTTGCACACTGGTTTGCAGGTAGTGAGAACGTTTCCCTCCATGGGGCGTCACTGATGTGATCTCTGATTGACTCGAAATCAGCCTGCTCGTAGTATCTTGTTGTTTTGAGCAACGGTTCATCAGCCTTTGGACGACTTTTTAGGGTGATATTTTGACGATATTTAAATCGTATGAGTAAAATTTTCTGGGGAAGACAATGGAAGTGGTCCTGAATCTCTACATGCCCCCCTCAAGGAAGCTATGGGAGCAGAAGTCCTCCTTAAAACTTCAAATATATACTATTTTGATAAATCATATGCATAAAATTTTCCAGAAAATGAGAGGCGAAATCAGTAACAAAAAAAAAGAATATGTTTTTCATGAAGCATTTCCTTATTCAATCCCGAGCATCGTCGGGTCTTCCTACTAGTATTATCATATTCGGTTAAACATCCGTTTTGCACGCTGATATGTTATATATGCAAGCATTAACCCTATAACTACTACGTTTTTTGTAAATTGACTTCCTAAAATATTTTTTAAAGATAAATAAAATCTAAAATCTATCCTTTCACTTCCTCCCATGTTTTCCGTGGCCTTCCCCTGCTAACTGATCCTGTTACCTCAACAAGAGCAGGTGGAGAGCTCGTCCAACGTTGTTTTTCCGACGGCTGAATAGCGATTCATGAATCTCCGCCTCTGATTTTTCTAGGATTTCTAGAGAAATTTGATGGCACACATCACGCAGGAAATTATTCCAATCTGTTATCGTTTTAGTGGATCTGATCCCGCATTCGTTTTGTGCTGCTTTTGTGGTGGCCAGGTCTTGGGACCACAAATAGATTAGCTTTATTTATTATTTGTACCATTCCTCAGTGAACGCCAGCTTCTGCATTTGGCGTTAAGGCATCACAAAGAGTAGTTATCGCTAAGTTTGGTTTGCTTAACGATCTTGCATTATATTTTTGGCATTTTTTTATCCTTAGCAATCAATTTATGGCCTGACAGAAGTTTATCGTTCCTTCAGGAGTTAGGGTTAGGATTCAGTTTGAAAGTGTTTTAAATGTCGTCTGCTTCAAGGTTTCCGCGGGTTCTAATGTAATAAAGTACCTAAATTTTGGGGAATCTTTTACGACGCTCAGCAGAGTAAAAACGCTAAAAAAAACAAATATACAACAAATAAAAGTAACTGTAGGCTGTAAAAGTTATTTTCAAACTTGCCTGTGGCATTTGTTTGTATTTTTAGACCGTTACAACCGCTATTTATTAGAAATCAATAGTTTTGTCACAGGAACATGAAAAAAAATGGCCGATTTTGGGAGGGGGAGTTGCTAAGGAATAAACATGAAGACGCCATTTTGAATTTAGTGAAAAACAGTGGGGAAAAAAACAAGAATTTTTTTTTTTACATCTAATAAAAACCCATTTATAATACGTAAAAATAAAAAATAAATACATAGGTAAGTAGAAAAATATCTATTCTCGTCGTAGGTCAACTTCACTTGTTGCAAATTTATGTTTTTAACCCCTTTCTCGTTCTTTTTTTGGACCCCGTTCGCGACTCTGCTGAGCGTCGTAAAAGATTCCCATTTTTTTTTTCAGAAAAACTAAAAAAATGGCGACTGATATAGATAAAATAGTTTTTTTAAATTTTTAATTTAATAAATACTGGATGAGTTTGCGTATTTTCGAGCCATTATCAACGGTCCTATATTCCGTTCTAACTTAACAGAGTGGACACTAAGGTTTGTTTTGAAAAAAACAAAAACAAAAAAACGCTTTAAAATAAGTTTAAAAAAAAACAACAAATAAACTTATCCAGGTAGGTAGAAGTGTAACTTATCTTGTCTTTGGTAATATTTATTTGTTGCATATTTGTTTTTTCACCCCTTTTTTTGTTCTGTTATCTGACGTTACACGATTACTTATAACTTTTTTTTTAAAATAAAAAAACACAAGTTGTTTGGGATACGTGACTGAAATAAAATTTTGACATTTTGAGTAAAAAAAAACTAAATTAAAAAAAAAAAAAGGTTATGGAACGCGATGTAAGATAGACAGTCTATCTTATCACAAAAAAATGTCAGAGCAAGGGAAATAACTCTGTTTTACTCAAAACCGGTGTACGTTCAATTTTAGTCCCTTAATGTTTTAGATAAACGTCTCGCACTAAATATTAAGGTTGTGGAAAAAGTCCGCGTCGAATTTTGACAGATATAATATACTTAAATTTAGTTGAAAGCTAGTATAGAGTCCTGAACATAATACAATAAAAAATGTATATAGGCGATAAATGGGTGGCTTAATGACAGCTTCGAACGAAGTAAAACATTTAAATAAAAAAAAAAACTTCAAAAACAGTTTCAGCATGTTACAACTCTATACAGATCGAAAGATGCTTAAATTTACACTTTTACCGAAAAATTAAATTATTGACGTAATTGTATGATTTTATAGCAATATTAGTGTGAACACTGGCGAATCATACTTTTGTCGTCATTTTTTTCCGGAGGGTGTAGAACACAAGTCATTAAGAATTGCCAAAAACTTGTTTGTTGGTGCAAGGGCAGTAACTCTATTCGGTTTTTGTTGTTGCTCGCACCGGCTGCAAGTACACGGGATTTTTTTGCAAAAGGTTGTGACAACCGAATCAATTTCAAGCACTTTTTTACAATAAGCGATAGAGAATGGCGAATCAGTATCCATCATTCCATTTAAACGGGCCACATAGGTAATTTAATTGACGTGTTTTTTTATAAATCAACTAAATTGATATTTATTTATTTAGAAGCCCCCCCCCCCCACACACACACACACAAAAGCAACAACAGGATATATAAAAGTTCTATTTTGGATGCATTATATATCGATCCTCATGGCTGCCAATATTCGCAGGTGAAATTGATTTTTATGGGTATTTAATAATTTATTGTAAAGTTCACGTTTCTGATCAAAACTTATGATACTTCTCCTGCCGGGGATCCATATCGGCATGAATGTTTCCAATTGCGTTTTACGGAACAAGCCGAAGCAGTTTACGATTTGAAAGCTGCGAAAAATGTAAAAAGACAGACGACACTAAAGCATACGACTGTAAAACGAAAATGCATTTAACCATGATGAGAGCAGCTGTTCAGTCTGGCGAAGAACCAAGTGAATTCTGCCGTCCTCCCCCCCCCCCCAGTGTTTCATGTCAAACACCCAAAATGATTTTACCGACAGGTTTTTGTAAAGATAAGGTATTGAAATTCATTTCCCGTTGCTGCTTCGCAGATTGGAAGACGGTGTCAATGCAGAAAGTGCTCCCCATTCACATTTTTAATTTTTACGGTATCTTTTGTTAGGTGAAAGTACAAAACAGTTAACAAAGCTCCCCCCCCCCTACACACACACCACCACCCCCACACACACACATATCGTGTTAAGAATGGCTTTCTAAATAATAACGTTATTATTTCAGCACGGTCCGTAAACTGCAGAAGTACGGTTTTTGGTTATTCGGAAGAGTAACTCCACCCCTGATTTATACGTTTAGCTTTTGTAAGTATGGATGGTCGGAAGGACAATATAAAAAATGACCATACTCGGTAAAAATATAAAAGATTTTTTTATTTCGACTTTCTCTCGACGTATGGCTTGTTAGTCACGTGGTCTAAGACGATTCCCCTCTTTCGAGGCACATGTTTGAATCCTGTACGAGTCTCATTTTACACTTTATGGTATTCTTTGTTTATATATCCAGCCCCGTGGACTTAAGAATTGCTTGTTTAGTAATATTATCTGCACAAAAATAATAGCATTAACAAATAATAAAGCAGCTTACTACATAACACAATGTTTACTGTTGGAAATACATTTCCAATATTAAAAAGATATAAAAAAAACTTTACCTTATATAGAGATATTAATACAATATAAATGACAGGCTAAATTAGTTGATACCTCTGAGGTATGAGTTCGTTTCTACCCATGCAGGATGTTCTCACGGTTTTAATCGCTTAATATGCTTTTAGACATATTTTTGTCCATATTCTGCCAATCCCAACTCTGGAAATTATCATCTGTACTTTTATTATTTTAAAACGACATGATTTGAATTTTATTTGATTTTCAGGAACTCTTGCTCTCTCACTCTTTCTGGCTCTCTCTTTCTATTGCTTTCTTTCTCTCTCTGTTTCATTGTCTCTCTTGCTTGTTCTTTCTCTCATTTGCTCTCTCTTTCTCTCTCTCTCTCTCTCTGATTTAATCTCTCTCTTTCTCTTGGTGTTTCACTCTCTGTTTCATTGTCTCTCTTTCTTGTTCTTTCTCTCACTTACTCTCTCTCTCTCACTTACTCTCTCTCTCTCTCTCTCACTTGCTCTCTCTCTCTCTCTCTCTCTCTCTTGTCCTCTGTTGTTCTCGCTCTTTTAATCTATCTATCTCTTTCTATTTCTTTCTTTCTCTTGGTGTTTCACTCTTTCTGTTCTATTGTCTCTCTTGCTTGTTCTCTCTCTCTCTCTCTTTTTACTCGTTCTTTTTCTCTCTTGCTCTCCCTAACCCTAACCTGCTTCTCTAATGTGAAACCTGTGGTGCTTGTTTTTTCTGCGCAAATACTTTTTTATTCGAGATGATAGTGTACCGGAAATAGCACCTAGCAGAAATAAATAAAAATTACTTGACATAGACATGCACCTGGCCGGAAGAAAATAAAATATCTGGTGATTTGATGCAGGGACACTTGCAAAGCTCATCTGAAAACGAGAATACAGCATCACTAAATAAACGCCCTAAGGGGCGTGGCTATATTGACGGTGAAGGTAAAATCCCAGAATGGGCGTTTACAGGTGGATGTGTGGAGTTCGGGAGATATACCT
The DNA here is from genome assembly GCA_963556195.1 of Sepiola atlantica. NCBI lineage: Eukaryota > Metazoa > Mollusca > Cephalopoda > Sepiida > Sepiolidae > Sepiola > Sepiola atlantica. Next base: position 14,506,704 of record OY744522.1, on the reverse strand, counting down.
TAATCAATTCATGTGCTTCCTCCACTCATATCACTGACACCATTCCTTCGTCGCAAAGAATACTACAACCCCAATAGGAGGTTTATTTTTTTGTTTGTGGTATTCTTTGTTTATATCCTGTCATGTAGCAAGTCAGATTTCTGCTCTGAACTTCGGGTGTTCTTATTTATTCATATTTGTAAAAAGAGTTTCAACCTTCTATTACTATGGAACAACATAAGACAACGGTTTCTTGCTCGTGCTGCTTTTTCAAGAATTAAAAAAATATTTGTAATCTTTTAATCACAGCAATAATACAGCAATTAGACCGGGGATAAGCACCGGATTTAAGAGCTTTCAGGCTGAGAAATAGACTACTGCTTCTATTACTAAATTCTCTACACGCACATACTGATTGTCGCATACACGGATACACAGGCTTTCTCGCGTGTATACACACATTTAACAACATTATAATCGATTATATTATAAAAATTTAAGTAAAAGCAAAATATATATCGGGGTCACAAAGGAGTAAAATAAATACAAATTTATAACACCTTACTCGAATATAAATGATGAGAAGTTTAGAGGGTGACATCCACAACTTCATTCCGATGAATTTCTATACTACTTTTGGAGGCAGCCGGGGACAGCACTGTCTCCCTGAACTGACAAGATCACATATATTGGGTTGTGCGATTGTTCCTTCTTACTGAAAACACTCGTCGCTAAATAAATGCCCTAGGGGTGTGGCTACATTGATGAAGGTGAAATCCCAGAATGGGCATTGATAATTTGGATTATTCGGACTACTATTCTCATCTAAGATATTATTCTCACAATGTTTCGGCCGATGTAACCTCCGACCTTGTACACGTTGTCGAACTCAAGAATCTGTACAGACTTTCAAATGAAACCCTTTATTTAATTCATGCGAGTAGCTTGCTCTTGTTCGTCAGCAATGACAAGGTAGAAATCTTAATTCATAATTGTACTCAGGATTGAACCTTCAACCTTCAGAAGATTGTCACTGATTATTTCTTCGCACTTTAATCTGTTGCGTTATGAGTCATTGCGAAGGTTCAATCTGAGTCCGTTGCTTTTCATTTGTGTATTAGAAGTATTGTGCAAAACTAAATTAAACATAGCCCACATTTGGACCCAGGGGGTACAAAGGGGATGGAAGCCCTACATGAAAATTCAGATACCTCTGATTCCCCAAATTTCGTTTTTTTTTTTAAATATTCTAAAGGACTTTTAATGGGTATATATGGACACAACCTCCCATTTGAAAATTTAAATATTTCAAATTTATATTAGATTTGATATATAGTCATTGGACATCTTTTAAGCAAGTTTCCTGAATTTTAATTTATAAAGACTCCTTAAGCTTAAGCCTATAATTTGAGACATTTTCTAGAATCAAAGTTGGAATAACAATTCTAGTAAGGTTTAGTCGGTTTATCTCTTGATTTTAATCTTTCTAGGGTGGGGGAAATAAATGTTGTGCAAAATTGTTCTGTTCGAGGAATTCATTTTACCTGTCCTGGGATGGGTATTCTTCCCATTAAGATTAAAATCAACATATAAGAATATGTCTTGATTCATTATTCTAATTTTGATCAACAAAATTTTTTTGATTTATTTTGATTTTAGAAGAATGTCTAAAACTTAGGGCTTTAAGATTTAACCAGTGGCAAAATGGTTGGAGTGTTAACTGGTGGCCTTCTCCCCTATATCTTGGTGTAGTAACCAATACAAACAGAGCCTTAATCCATTTAGTTATTTATTTTTATTCATCCTAAACAAACATCTTGCTTATTGTGGTAGGGGCCAGATTGAGGGGGGGGACCTGAGTGGGGATTTGAGCAGCAAGATATTTGTTCACATTACATTTAAATTTCTGTATGATGGTACTGTTGGGGAAATAGGTATCAGGGAGGGAATTCCAAAGGAAAGTGGTCTAAGAAAAGAAGCTAATGGAGTAGACAATTTGCCGTCAGCTAGTCGGGTGAGTCTGGGATATTTTCATTTCGGGGGAGATTTCGAGTTTTTTCGCTTCTTGGCAACAGAGAAGGGGACACGGATCTAATTGGAGTCTCCTACCCTTGCTCTCTTAGGGGGTACAAGTGCAGTAAGTTCATCGGAGCACATTCTGTGAAAGTACTTGTAAAACAAGCATAGGAATGTAATACTGTGGTGATGTGACAGGGTATTGAGCTTGGCAGACAGAGTGGGAAATTATTTTGCACATTGTCCAAAATGGAGAAGCTAATGGTTGGTGCATCAGCCTAGATGTGACAACAAGACTCCGTGCATGAGCCAATGGTAGATTTGTAGAGATATAAGATACTGGCAGGTGTGAGAAGTTTTCTAGCATGGTAAAGGGAGGTCGCCTACTTTGTTTGCAGCAGCCTTGGCAGTATCTTCTATGTATTTGTTCCAATTCATGTTATATGTGAATGTTAGGCCGAGGAGTTTGAATGTTAAACTCTCGGGTAGGGTGCTATTAGCCATGTTGAAAAGATTTCTTATAATTATTAAACAAAGCTGAATCCTTGTTCTTTTTACAGTTGTTGCTGGAACACATCGAAGAATTCATCAGCGCCCCCTTAAAATAGTCAACAAGTTGCCCAAACAGGACGCAAACATCCCCGACAAAGTTCTAGAAAACGAAGATCCAGAAATGAATTCTTCTCATGAGGATTTTTTGTTTGCTTTGCTAAAACAATGTGAGAATTTTTTTTTGTTTTTTTTTAAACTCTAATCTCATAGAACACCGGTACTTAACCCTTTGCCTGTTCGAATACAAAATAAGTTCTCAGATTTAAAGACATCCACGGTACTGGATTTATCTAGGGCTGCAAAATCTAGGGGAGCCCAAAATGTCCACTACAGAACATATATGTGTACGCAGTCTGGAAATGAAATCTGGCTAGTGAGGGTTGAGGACATGTGTTGCATGGAGAAAAATTATATGAGAATGATACGATAGATGTGTGATGTGAGTGGGGATGGCACAGTGGCTTAGTTGGTATCGACGCGGACTGAGAACCTGGGTGTGCCAGGTTCAAATCCAAGTCATTCCACTGAAAAACGCTTCCATCAAAGCCACATGACACTTGTGTCTAATCTCCTGGAGGGGGATAAATAGAAATCACATTAATCCCTGCTCTCACAGGTCGACTTGAAAAGCCTTACGGACATCATGCGGAAGAACAGACTGCATTGGTTGGGTCACATTGAGCGTAGCGATGGCTGGATTGCTAAAGTCCGAAAGTTGAATGTGCCAGCAGAGAACATCACCACTGGCAGACCCAAGTTGACTTGGGAGGACGTAGTCAAACGTGATAGGAAGGCCATGGGTATGGATTCCATCAAACCTTGCCAAAGACAGGAGTGGAGAGGAAGACTTAGATTTCGAGACTAGAAAATCAGGCCCCACCCTCATCAGAGGATTAATTGTGGCCTGATTCAACAAATAAACCGGTTGTTGATGATGATGATGATGATGATGATGATGATGATGATGATGATGATGATGATGATGATGATGATGATGATGATGATGATGATGATGACATTAACACTTGTCCACGGGTGGCATCGGCCTTGACAAAGTGGTGGTTTCTGTTTTTTTTGTTGTTTTTTTTAGTCTTAAAAACAGGCTTAGATCTGATAACCTCAGAGGAAGATTAAATCTGGACAGTATAAGTTCACATTAATTATTAATAATTAACAATGAACTGGCCAGACAGAGATATAAAAGAATCACAATGATTTCTGTCCAGCCGTCTCTGATTAAATATCAATGCAATTGTAGGTGAAAAGGCAATACCAAAGGAAAGAATAACAAAATATATCAATTATAATATTTGGAGGTGAATATTTCGGCACTTCTGATTGGCTGAAAGAAACTACTGATTGAAACTTGTCCAATCAAGAGTCGATACTTTTTTAAACAACATTTGTTGGCTCCTGCTGCTTCTATAAGCAATATCAACAGAAATAATGACAAAGTCTATTGACAACAAGCAAAAATCAAGAGTTAGTTGTGGATTAGAGTTTGGTGTATCTTACAAGTGAAGAAGGATATGTGTGGTGCAGCCATGTTCGCCTGTTGTCAGTGTGAACATGCGTACGACAGTGTGTAAGTTCAGTAGACTATGTAGGTAATGTGTGTGTGTATATATATATATATATATAGTCATCCACATACAGACTGTTTCGCTGTTTCACAGCTCATCAGTGCGGCTAGACCAGTTAGTGCCTCAAGCCGAGATTGAAACTCGACCGTCGTATATATATATATATATATATATATATATATATATATATATATATATATGCTTGCTTTTGTTTAGTCAGTGTGTGAGTATATGCGTGAACTTGAGGACAAAGTCTTAAGCAGTGTGATCATGTATAGAAGTGAAACCTGGCCAGTGAGGATTGAGGACATGCGTTGCATGGAAAGAAATGATATGAGCATGATACAATGGATGTGTGATGTGAGTCTTAAAAACAGGCTTGGATCTGATAACCTCAGAGGAAGATGAAATCTGGACAGTATAGGGAGATGTGGTCAGAACAGGAGACTTCGATGGTATGGTCATGTTGAAAGAATGGATGCAATTTCTTGGGTTAGTAGATGTAAAACAGTTGAGATAGCAGGTTCAGTTCACAGGAGAATACCAAAGAAAAGAGGAGGAAGTGATAAGAATGGACTTGAGAGAAATAAAGACCATGCAAAATAATAATCTTTCTAGTGACAACTTGTTACAACAATGAAAGATAAAGAGTTTGGCAATAATAAATGAGAATCCAAAGAGTAGGTGATACTTAGAAGGCAAATACAATGCAGAGGTGTGACGGATAGACACAAGTTGGAGCAAATAAGACAAATAATGGTGGAACGGGTTAAATAGTTTCACCTTTAATACAATGTATACATACATATATATATATATATATATATATATATATATATATATATATGTATATATATACTAGATTGAAAAATGCGGACGCATGTGTATTAATATTCTTAAACATAAACCTGGAAAAGTACAAAACAAGTGGAATTAACTCTTAAAATATTGAAGCTGGAATTGAGATTTGAAGAATTTCATGAGGTTGCTAAAATGTTTTTTTAGCTCTTTCTTGAATATTGGTATTTTGATTAACACAAGAATGACATAAAACACCCAAATATTTTATTCTTTAATTATACAGTAGATTTGGTCTAAATAGTCACCTCAAGTAAACAGAAAAAAGTTAGGCTAACTGATTTGTGACGTGATTTAGTGATTCAATCACTAAATTCTTTTTGAAATAAAGTTGGAAATATTTTTTGAAAATTTTGAAATTAAAAAAAAATCCATTTGTCACTTGAGAGAAATGCAAAAAAGTTGGAACGAGTCAATTATGTCAAAGTTTGGTTTAATTTTTTTTATTAAAACTACAAAAAAATCAAAATTTCCTGTTAAATACAGGCAGATTCGATAGCTGAGAAAAGTCAGCCACAGAATACACTCCACTTTAGGTAATGTGGTAAAGAGATATCGCTCAATTCTTCACATAAGCAAATTAAACTTTATTTAATGAATAACCTAATTCATTATTCTAAATTTAATTCTTCAAATCTTAATTCCAGCTTCAATATTTTAAGAGTTAATTCCAATTGTTCTGCACTTTTCCAGGTTTATATTTAAGAATATTAATACACATGCGTCTACATTTTTCAGTCTAGTCCACTGTTTTAAGGCATTGCAGTTTGAGAATGTATAATGTATTTTTTATTATAATGTAAAAAATAGACCAATAACAAGACCCCAAAGGATCAGTGACCCGGTTTGGTGGAAATATTAGTAACAATTGCTAATTGAGTCGAACCAATAATCATCACAAAAATGAAGGCATCTAATTCATTAATGAACTAGCCTTGGATTTATTACTTCTTATCCGTTGAATTAATTCAAACTTTCCTTTGTAATCTGCATAAAATCAATAATAAGAAATTCTAACTAACTTCATTATCATAATTTAGAATTATTCAGTACTGCACATAGAGACAAAGTCACAAGAAATTATATTGTAATAAATTTGAATTTAACTTTAAACATGAAGTTAACAACAATAATAACTTACCGTATATATTTTGAAAAAAAATTGTTAATAGAATATAGATGAAACATTTTCCCTTTCTGTACAGCCCTACCACATGATGCAGTACTGCCCATAGCGACAACCCCACAATTGACTATACTTTAGTAATACACTTAGAGAATAAGTTTAAAAATGAAGTTATTTGGAAATAAAAAATATATTTACTTATGTAATTTATTAAAAATAATATTTTTTAGAATATTATCAAAGAAGATATCAGTCTTTTCTGGACATTTCTACTACATGATTCAGTACTGCCCACAGAGACAAAGTCACACATGACAATATTCTATTAATGTGAAAATATTAAAAATAAGTTAATAAGCAAAATAAATAATGGGGTTGCTTAGAACTTATACCCCCACATTTAACTCTCGAAAATCACCCCAAATTTTCTTATTATTATTTAATTCTTCTTTTTGTGGTTCTTTTGTTCTTCTTTTAAATGAAATTAATTATTTTTCTTTTTAATTATTAGATATTTCAATTATTAATAAATTAAGAATTATCAAAAATAATGATATTTCTTAAAATTAAACACAAGATTTTTTAAATACAATACAATTTTACTTATTAGTTACATTTAAAAATTTCAGGTTTTTTTGAAATACTAATTTCATATTCCAATTAAAAAATTAAATGATTTGCAAACATTTTCAAAATTTTTAGAATTTTAAAATTGTAAAAAAAAAAAAAATGTTGACTATTTAAAGTTCAAATATTAATAACTGATTTCCAGAATAATGAATTTCAATTTCTGAGTGTCAAATAAGTTCAAATAATTTATAATTATTTCAGAATGAATTAAAATATCATAATTCAATTAATTTTAAATTATTTTCATTATATCTAGATAAAATTTGATTATGTTCGAAAAGTTAAAAACCTAAAGTTAATCTAAAAAAAATAATTTCTATGTGTCAAAAAACCTTTAGAATGACAAATGTTCTCGCTATGGCTAAAAATGACCAAAATTCAGTAAAATTTGAAATTTCAAGAACATGTTTTTGCCAATATTTTTATCAATATCACTTTTCTGGAACTATTTCAAAGATCTTAGACACTGAATTTAAAAAATTTACATACATTTTACTAAAAATAACATAATTATCCGAGCAGATAGAAAACTATGTATGGAATATCATAATCGCTATAATATTTCATTTTATTAATTTCATCTAATAATTTTGATTTTATATAGAATGTATGGATTTGTAATAGAACATTATTAGAAAACCATCTGTCATATAGTTTTCTAATAATTTTCACTAATTTATTCCTAGTTTTATTAGAATAAATATAAAGCGTTAATCTATTTTCATTAAATAGTTACTTTTACAGTTTTAATTTGTCGCGATGAGATTTTATTTCCATATCTGATTTTAAAATGATATTAAAATTCTTTAAATATCAACGAATATGTTTTAGTTTTAACCTTTATATTATTTAAAAAAATATAAACTTTAACTTTAATTGTGAATATCACATTTTATTTTTCCAAAGTGAAACTGGAAACTGAATGATTGTAAGTAAAACTTTGATGACATCGTATAGTGGATAGTGTGTGGCGGTTAACATCACGCGTGTTTAATTGTTTATTATACTTTGGCCCTACCATACATTTGAAATTAATTGTTAGTAAAATTTAGACCACTTTTAAAAATATTTTTTTCGGAATGTTTCTGTTTTTTAATTTTTTAAATTGTTTTGATTTCAAGATTAAAAAAAAAATTCTTAATCATTTAATGACATCGTGTAGCATGTGATGCCCCCAAAATCAATAAAAACATTTTCGCGTTCTAATATTAACAAACCATAAATATTCTAAAATATTTATTTTTGAATTTTTTTTTTTGGGGGGGGGGGGGGGGTACTCCCTTTATCCCCCCTCAAACATTTATTTCTAAATATTATCTACAATTTGCTAAGAATTTTAAAGCAAGTTTAAATGACTCCCCAAATTCCTTTCAAATGTTGAACACGAAGTAATGGATTTATTATTTCAACTATTAACGAAATATTAAAATGGCTGACTTGTTTACGAAGAAACCAACATGCATTATGATGGATTAAATCTCGTAATAGGATTTTAATTTACTACATTTTTATTAATATAATAATTGGAAAATATGGTATTTTGTAGTTTACAGACCGGGTTGAAATAATAACATTATTTCGAAAGCCATTCTTAACATGGGGAGGGCTGCTTTGCTAACGATTCTGTACTTTCACCTAACAATTTAATAAACAAAAGATATCATGAAAATTTAATTTAACTTGAAAATCTTATCTAAAAAAAAAACGGTCCTTAAACTTCACAACTACCAAAGAGATAATATAAGAAGTGTTCTTTTTGGGTTGGGAGGGTAGCCCCGTATTTACAACTATATCCCAGCAAGAACGGTTCTAAAATCTATTTTCAATCGATATTTATTTCGTAATTACCGAATTTTCCTACTTTGACAAAATTGACGAATTTTCCGTTGCCGAATTTTCCGTTGCACCGAGTTAAACACAAAGTCGGTTTTTTATGTGTGGAAAATTCAGATGTCTAAAAAGGGGAACTCTGGATTGTAACAAAAATGAAAATTCCCTTAGTCTAGAAGGATTTCTCCTTCGCTGACCGAGGACAGAAAAGATGTAGTGTAGTATCAGAACAGATACTACACTTTGCAATATTTGTTTGCACAAAAAAGACAAATTTATACAAAATCGATACTGCATATTGCTCCTAGCCAAAAGGCCAAGAAAGTATGTAACCGTTCTATTTTTGGGGTTGCCACCCGGACTTAAGGTTATTGATAGAGTTAAGTGATTTTTGGTGCGGGGGAACTGTTTCCACATGGACTTAGGATTAGTGGTAGGATTAATGGATTCTTTATCCAACCAAAAAAAATTTATATCTCTTTGCAAAAAAATATGGTTATATGCTCTTAAAACGCTATCCTGATAGCGATCGGCCAGAAATGGGTGATAAGTTTACGTTAAATTTATATGCAAAACTCTAAATTCTGAAATAATTGTTTTTACTTCCCAACAGATAATCGCCTATAAAATGGATGATCTCATCTTTGTTTAGGGGAGGGGAGATGAGAGTATCTATCTACAAATTTATCAACAATTATTTAAATATAACATGTTTAAATATTCTTTAAAGTCTTCCAGTACGATAGCGCAATAATTATATAAATATATTTTTTTAAATTTTCCACGAAAAGCATATATAAAAAGCCCAGTTTCAATTTCATAGGGAACATCTTTGCTTTCACAGCTAAAAAAACAATACGAAACTAATATAAAAAAAGATACAAATATTTGGAGGTTAACATTTTTAACATACCCAAGAGTTAATATCTTCAATATAGCCCATTTTCCTTCATTTTCTTCATTAATAAAGAGAATTTTCAATAAAATAAAATATGGGAACCTATGAGTTATAGATAAGGACACCATAAAAACAAAAATATATGTATATAATAATATATATATATATATATATTACTACGTAGGAAATATGTGTGCGTATATGTATATAATAATATATATATTACTACGTAGGAAATATGTGTGTGTATATGTATATAATAATATATATATTACTACGTAGGAAATATGTGTGTGTATATGTATATGCCCGTTTAATAAGATTGAAGTTGAGCCCTGTTCGAAGTCAGTCTTTCTATATGTGCTTCCTGTCGAATGAATAGAACTTAAATCCCCTGTCTTGATATGGTAATGTCTCGTGGCCATATGGTTATGACGCTTGATTGCGGAGTTTAAAGATGATTCTGTAGCAGTGTTTCCAACCTTGCGACGTCTGCAGTATGCATCCTATACCAGAAATCACGTATATTAATCAAGTAGTTCTTATTATATAAAAAAAAATTCAATTCTCCAGATTAACAAATAACGTTGAAATAAATTCACCATTAACACACGCTTGGAAAATATGAACGGCTTTACGAACAAGGGAGCTAACTGGAAATGAATTTATGCGCATTTATCCCCCTTTAATAAGCGGGTGTTAATGACGGGTGTACTTCTACGTTATTCGTTAAACGGGATAATTTTATTTTCATTTATAAAATAAAAATGACTTGATATTTGGTATAGGATATATTAACACGCAAATGGTGGAACCCTTCTGCATCTAGGCTGTTGTAGGCGCGCCAACATTCCGAGACAATGGTGGTGCCTGGGCGCACATAGTTCTTAATAATGGGAATTAGGGTAGCAGCATTTCTTGCTGGAACAGTAACCAGAAACCCAGATTTGGTGGCTTTCTCGTAGCCACCGAAAACCCACAGTTGTCGCGGCATACGGCCAGTGTTATTCTTCCTCCGACAAAACATGCTTTCATCAATTTCGACGGTACACCCATCTCCACCAAGAACTTATGGATGCCGCAAGAAGTGCTCGATGCATATATCACGCATGAACATGCGCCAATCCACCACTGTGTGTAGTGACTCCATATGGCATTCTTGTATCACAGTTGTGCACGTGGCTAGCCCATGTGCCCATAAGTAAATAAATTTAATCGAATCGCTTAATGATAGTTTTGATTGTGAAAAAAAAACTGCCATGTCTTATGGACAATTTCTTCCGGCATCTTCGTACGGGACAGCGCCACATGAAACCATCTAGACCATTGTCGTTTACCAGTTTCTTTTCTGTGCCACAGCGACAAATGCTTCTGCCTGCAATGAGGCGTTGAGAATGTAAAAAATCGATGGTTTTACCAACATTACTACACAAAAATATTAGGTCTTCCAAATTCAATGTGTTAACATCCATTTTAAGATAAATTGTTAAAACTAGTTGATTATCTCCCCTGCAAAATCTTCTTTAGAAACGAACGAATCGCTGTTACGATACGCAGAATGGAAAAATACTTTTACTATACGCAGAATGGAAAAATTCTTTTACTATACGCAGAATGGCAAAAATACTTGTAATTAAAGTTCTAGTGGATCATTTTTTCTACTTTTTTGCACAGTAAGAAGATAACACTGAATAAGTATATAATATTGTTTTTATATAAAAAAAATGATTTTTTAATGGTCCGCTCATCTGCATAAGCACCGTTTTAATTTTCACATACGAATTTTTATTTTATTTTTAAATACCTTTTAAAAATTTATTTTGAAACAGAACTAAAATAATTAATTACTAAGATTTGCTTAAAATAGACTTTCACAATATTGATAATACAATGATTACCTCCCCTTCTCTGTATTTTAACTGTTTTATTAATGTAAGAAAGAAAGCAAGGTACTAAACCCAAAAATCTTTAATCAATAAAAAAAAACATAATTTTCAAAATTCACATCAGAATATTTCATTTTTAGTTCGTTAATTAAATTGTTTAATTTTTCGATTGATTAATTGATTATCACTGTTAATTCCTAATTTTCAATTGCGTCCTTCGAAAATTATGTTTTTTACCGATTAAAGATAAGTATACGTTAACAAATTATGTAGTGGTTCCAGGTTGTAAAAACACAAGTAATTGCCTGAAAAAGAAGAATCACACTCCCCATAACAAAATTAATAATGTTAGTTTTTATCTAACATTGTTTCATTGTTCGAATGATTATTTCAGCGTCCTAAATTCGGTTTTCAATTTATGCTTATTTTTTTTATTCAAACCTGGTTCGCCATAAAAAGTGCTGCCACCTCTAGATTAAACACCATAAAGGGAACGGGTAATCATTTTTCTTGGACTTTCGTCACGACTGTTTTTTTGGCTCACTATGATGCAGGTGCACGAAGAATCAAGTAGTGCAATGCACTCTTACCCGTTCATAGATACTCTAACAGTTGGCAGCACCGAGTTCACATCTTGTCTGGGGAAGAATCAGGCGCATAGCTGTCATCCATTAAACCTTTTCTCGAAGAATACAGAGAAGTTTGGCCTTTCGATGTGTAACAATGTGCACCACTTTTACACAGTTGGGTGTCCTGAGTTCTAAGTCTGTCGTGCCAAGCAAGACAATCACTAACTTAGTGGTTAATTTCATCGCATTCGAAGGAGCTTATCTTGTTGTTCTTCATCTGGCTTTCATTGGTTCGCATTGCCCCCACGCTGGTCCAGATGGGTCATCTTTCAATATAGCTATTTCTACCATTCAAGAAGTAGCTTGTAAAAGCTGTCGGACACAATCGTGCGACCCTCTGAGTATTCGATCCATCATACGATCACATGGTACAGAATGCTTCCACAGGTCTGCTAGATAAATATCTACGATTTCGCCCGGGTGGATGAAATGCGCCACAAAAATGAGAATATGACGCATAGGAGTTCAGGACAAACATTGTAAATAAAGCTTCCTTTACAGAGGTGTAATCTCCATTTTTTCTTCAATCAATTGTTGATAAACTGCAAAGGCGCCGCCTGTCGAACGCATAAGGATTATGCAATCTATGTTATTTACATAGCACACCTAATACACAATTTCAGGCTATTCACGTGATACAATAATGGATTTGCTGGGCGTCCAAACCACTAAACTCTGATATAAGCTTCAGATGCATTTTATCTCCTATCATGATGACGAGATAGCTTGTAAGAAAGCAACGCACAATATAATTTTAAGGGGGGGGCAGGTCATGGTGAAAGATTAGTAGATTAGAATAGTAATTATTTAGCTTACGACTTACCCTAAGTCCGAGTTGAAAGCCCCCACATTATTTTTCCATAATACTACTACTAAACCTAAGTTCTAGTGGCAGGCCCCCCCCCCCCCCCAAAAAAAAAACATCATACCACCAGCCGTCTAAAACAAATTCACATAATTTAGCTCCCATAGGAAAAAAAGGTTACTTGACCTAAAAAAAACTAGAATGGCCGGTAAATCAGGTAATTTTACGTTTAATTAATATGAACTGATTACGAAAAAAAAACTTTTTGTAAAATCGGCAAATATTTAAATCGTAAAAAGTAGACCCCCCCCCCCCCTAAAAAATTAATAATGTTAGTTTTTAAATAACAGTTTTTCATTGTTCGATTGATTATTTCAACGTCCTAAATTCTCTTCATTTTATGCTTATTTTCTTAGTCAAACCGAGTTATCCCCCCTGCACTTGTAACAACCTGAGCAACAGCGCAATAATAATAATAAGTGCTGCCGGCTCTAAATTAAACAAAATACAGGGACCGTTTTTGTTGGTGTCAATACTTTAGCAAATAATAATAAAAATAATATTAATAATAATCGACTTACCAAAGTTCCAAGATGTTTCTTTGTTTTATCTTCGTTTCTTCTTCCTTGGTGTTTTTCTTCCTTCGAAACGTTTCAGCCAATGTAACATTTAAAAATAAGCAGTTGTGGCGAAACTTGTTATTTAAAAAATAACGAATTAATTTCAAATGAAAAAAAAGATTGTATCAAAAACTAAAATAAATTTCCAAATGAAACGTTTAAAAGATTTTAAAAATGATGTAATAGTCAGAAATACTTACGACAAATCTATGGAAACCTATGCCGAAAAAAGCGTCCATAATAAATTAAAAGGTTAGATTAGGACCCCCGCTAACTTTCAACCATGATCCTAACCTTAACAATAACGGCGTCTCCATTAACTCAGTTATCAGCGTCTGCAGTATCTGCATCCACATGGATGTTTAGTTCCTGGTCGTCCATTACAGGGAGCTTTTCTGATTTATTCTGCTGGATGACAGCAATCAACGGAAGCAACCCTCTTGGGGATTCCAGCTTTTATTTGTCAAAAGTAGCAAGCCATCCTTTATTGATCCATCACTCTACTTCTTCCTCAAAAAGTTTTCTGACTGTTGATGGCATTGTATACTCGGTGTTACAGTTTCTCAGCTTCTCGGGTTAGGGTTGGGGTTGCCTTCTGTCCATTTCCACGCCGCAGTCAATTGATTTCGTTGTTGGGCAAACTCCGCTCGAAAATAGGGTTCTTCAATTATAATGACTCACGCAGTTGCGTACACAGAGACTGGCTTGTCAAGAAACTGGACCTCCTAGACTTCAAGATGGACACTCCGCCTAGAGCTTTTATCGCGTCTGCCCCATCAAGAGGTCGAACTCTTTAACAGAGCCTCAATGAAAACTGCCCGTCCACTCTCCAGTTAGAGGCTAACAAAAATAACTACACATGCATGACTTCTCCCGACAACAGTAAACTGTTTTCGTCAGTTTTTTGCTCAGTATGGTGAAGGAACACCCAGAATCAATATATATATATATATATATATATATATTTCATATAAAAAAAAACATGTTAAGTTATATTTCTATCTTGGCTAGCCTCGTCTCGACTAGTTTAGATAATGACTACATTTTTCTGACATAATTTTAATTTGGCCGTTGAACGTATACGCTGACACTTAGGGTTTTTAATGTTTTTTTTTTTTGTATTGTTTTTTTACTAACACATCTTTGAAGTAAAAATGAATTATGTGTAATGCCGAAACTTATTTCACTCTAAATAATTTACGTGACTGAAATAGGAATTAACGCCAAATGAAAGGAATACCCCTTTTTCTAAAAGAATTTTAAAAAAACAGCATGCCTGTTTTTTTTTAATTATTTACTTAAGCGAGAAATATTGATAAAAAAAAGTTTATTTATTTCAGCTATGGGTTTGTTCATTTCTTTCATTTTTTTTAAATAAAAATATATAAAAATATACGCAGTTCTTTTTCTTTCCGTATATTCATCGTCTTATATTGTTGTCGTCTGCCAACCTTCCATTTTTTTTTTCACGCATTTTGCGGTTTTGTCTATACAGCCTCGTTTTCGACTCGGCAGGTCTCGGACGCTTCCGCGAGCTGTCGGCTCGCTGCTGCCGAGCAGTCACGGAAATTTCCGCAAGTACATTTAAATACCCCATAGACCGGTCTTCAAGTTTGATCAACAGGTAACTACTAAATCCAAACCTGTTTTAACTGTTCACTAAAGACTGGGAGTGGTTACTCTCTCAATGAAGCATGTTATCCTGGTGTGAAGATAATGAATAACATGCTTGAACTTTTGCTTTTGTTCGTCGCTAACAAATATGTCTTATTAGGAAATATAAGGAAAGCCTTTCTGGTGATCAGACTCAAGTCTGATGAGGACAAAAATAGATTTTGTTTGTGAATAATGGAGATAAGTTGCTTTATTCGGCTTCAATGCCAGCCCTTCCATTTTAAATTATGTTCCCAAGCACCATGTGAGTCGTGTTACAAATGATGCATGTACTGAGATGCTGAAAAATCGATTTCATGTCGACAACTTATGCATGACTAGCAATTCTTCCGAGGAGATAATCAGCCTCTATAAAAATGCAGTGTCTCGTTTGCAAGAAGGAAATTCCCAGCTGAGGTCGTGTAATTCAAATTGTAAACTCCTACGAGATATACGAAATGAGGATGGCAGAATTGTACAACATGGTTGTGAATATGACAAAGTTTTAGGGTATAAATATCACCCTGAATTGGACACTATCAGCATTGCTAACAGTTCAGTTAAAAAGAGCATACTTTCAAAGAGGGATATTCTGACTCAGATAGCAAAAGTATTTGACCCATTTTGTGCTCGTATTACGATTAAAGCAAAAATACTTCCCCAAAGATTGTGGTTGCTCCAATTGAGTTGGGATGAGCAGGTACCTACTGACTTAATAACGATCTGGTCGAATTTGTCCGACGACCTCTCTGGACTAAGTGATCTGTTTTTCACAAGACAGGCTGTGGACTCTGACAGCCAACAGAGATTATATTTATTCTGTGATGCGTCACCTCAAGCATATGGCTTTGTTGTTTATGGCGTGCATAATGGGAAATACCATATAATATTTTCTCAATTTAAAGTATCTCCGATGAAGACAAAAACATTAAATATGATGGAGTTGCTTGCTGTGTATATTGAATTCAAGACTTTAACCATGTTACTGAGGTCCTACTCCGGTATCAACATTAGGAACATCTTTGTTTCTGTGGATGCGCAAGTTGTATTAGCTTGGCTTCTCACAGAGAATATTAAAGCAAAAAGTCTGTATACCAGGAACAGAATCAGAGACATTCAAGAAATGAAAGAGAAGTTGAATAAGGAATTTGTGGTCGGCATTCATTATAAATATGCCCCCCCCCCCCTGTTGACAACCCAGCTGATCTTCTTTCCCTCTAGAAATATTTAAGCAGAGATTGGACTACTGGACATATGGGCCCACATGGCTGATTGAGGAGCGTGAAAGCTGGCCTATAGGTGTGCTGAGCTGTTAGGGCCCTGAAAACAATTGTTCCGTGGAAAACGTTTTCCATAATACATTGAGTGAAACTATTGGCGAACCACTGATTCCATTTGACAGGTTCTCCGACTTCAACCAACTAGTTCGTGCAACTACCTCCATTTTCAAATTTTTAAATGTATGCAAACGACAAAAGGAACAATCTGATGCAAAACAGGCAGCATTTAATTACTTTCTAAAATCGATGCAACTACAAGCATTTGATAAGGAAATTGGATCCTATTTGAAGGATCCTATTAACAAGAAAATTCCTTTGCTGGTGAGGAATCTTAATGTTTTCATCGATTCTGACGGGATTTTGCGAGTGGATGGCAGAATTTCAATTCAACAAGATATGAATATAATTTTGTCTATCCCATTTAAGTTGCCAAACATCACCCTCTTACAAAATTAGTAATCTTTGATAGCCATCATCGATGCAAACATTTGGGTATTGACACGACAGCGACCAAATTGAGATTGGCAGGATATTGGGTTCCACAGGCTAGGCAGTCTGTGAAGACTGTGATCTCTAACTGCAATACTTGTAGAAAATTCAATAGCCTAGCTTTCAACTACCCCAAGTTGACAAATTTGCAAAAAAAAACAGAGTGAGGTTGTTAAACCCATTCCAGTACACTGGCATTGATTACACGGGTCACATTTGGGTTCAATCTGGGATGGAAAGTCTCATAAGATGTATTTACTGATTTTCACATGTATCAACGTGAGAGCTATTCACATTGAAGTTGTGTATGATATGAGCACACAAGCCTTTGTCGAAGCCTTGGTTCGATTTTCTAACATTTACGGAGCACCCAGTCACATATACGGTGACAATGCACGTTCTTTTAATGCAGCCTTAGGTGATGATGTAATAAAACATCACATCAACAGTAATGAGTTATGTAACTCATATACAATCTATGTCATTAAACATATAAAACTACCTTTAAACTCTCCTTTGATTGTAAGTACTTGGGAAAGAATGATCAGGGTGATAAAATCCTGCCTATTTAAAACACTGGGCCGATCCCAAATCGGTTATTTTAACCTTCTAAGTGTCATATCAGACATTCAAAGAGCAGTGACCTCCAGACCTCTGACCTACAGATGTTCTACAGATGTTGATCTGCTCCCCTTAACACCCAACTGCTTCATTCATCCAAACATAAACTGCGAGCTCTCTTTCCAATCTGACACACCTAGTTTGGTCGTGACAGAACCAATCGCTAGATCTCTCCTTGTGAGTACCTTGGAAAACAGAGAATAATTAATGTCTAGATTCAAAGATCTGTGTCATGATGAATATTTGCTAAGTCTGAGAGAAAGTTCCACGGATTTGCATGTAATTGAATTTCACAATAAAATCAATGTCAATGATGTGATACTCATTAAGAATCCAGCCAAGCCCAGGCCTTTCTGGAAGCTGGGCAGAGTTATTGAACTATTTAGTATAAATTAAATGAATGTTGGATGCATTTTAATTGTTTCAGCCGTACTATGGAATTTTTATACACTGATTAAGCCTCCTCATGAATATCGATGCTATTTGGTATATCATGAAAATATATGTTCTTGAAATGGGCAGAAACAATTGTTTGTAAATGAAAGTGTTTCTGAAGGAAATATGGAATGTTTCTCTGAATAACTAAAGTTTACATGATGTTAAATTAAGAGTTCTAAGCGTGCATTGTTTAGCTACAACCTTTATGTTAACCTAAAGCAATTTATAATATACTAGCGGAACCCGTCGCCCAGCGTTGCACGGGAGAAAGTACTACCTATTGCATAACAAAAGAAACCGCCTATTGTTCTTCCCCCCCCCCCTCTACCGTGTTGGTGAATGTTTTAACTTAAAGAAAATTAAAAGAAAAAGTGGTAGAGTAGAATGGGATCGAACGCTGAAACTGGCGATCATGAAACCTCCCTTTTTAACCACTGCGCCACAGTTTCGACTTAAAAATACATGTGAAAATAGGCCAATTAAGCTAAGCGTGTTTATTGGCAGCTTCTGCCGACCAAATATAAAGTTCAACAATGACACGGTTTTCTATAATATGCGTGTTAAAGGTGTATGATTTTGAAAATGTAAATGTATCGGGGTCTAGGAGTATCTTGGCGGAAGTCGATTTGATGAAGAAATTGTAGCCGCCATGTTTAATGAATAAATGTTGCAGGAACTGTGTTCGTTAATTTCATTTGCTTAATTCCGTATTGAATATAAATGTATAAGTCATAGGTAGAATGAGGTAGAACGTAATCTGATATTCGCGGAAAAGCATCGGAGTGAACGAGAGCGGTCATTAAGTCTTTGCGTATTGCTTTATATTATGTAGTAAATTAATACCAGGAAAATAATAAATAGGGACGGACTGTTTTGTGAAAAGTAAACTGTGTTTATTAGTTCCCGGTGTCGATGAGTGGAGTGACAGTACATAATTGTTAGGGAGGAAAGTTTTTGCTACCACCTATATGGAGTTGGTTTTTCGGAGAGTCGGAGATGGCGGGCCAAATGTAATATTTAGTGTTAGGTAGGAGAAAATAATAAGAAATTTACTAAAACACGCTCGAGTGAGTACGTGTGATATAGAGGTGAGTTTAGTAGCCTGTGATGCATGTGGTTATTTTCCTATTCTCCGAGAAGGTACAGGGGAAAAATCGTCTCTACTTTATATATATTATTATATTATATTATATATATATATATATATATATATATATATATATATATATATATATATATATATATATATATATATATATTAGCTTTTTAATAATAAATATTTAAATATATAATTAAAACTTGAAATGCGATTATTGTGTAAAATAAGACACGCCCAATAAGGAATACTAAATAAATAAATCCATAATTAAATAAAACCTGAAATAATTAAAACAAAAGATGCCCCCCCCCGAAAACATTTATTATTTCAATTTTTGAAAAGGAAATACTTATTATTATCGATTAAACACTAATTTGTAAGATTCTAAAAATCTGTTCTATTAAAAATTGAACAAAATAATTTGATCAAATTGTAGTGTATTTTTTTTCAATATTTCTACCGTTTTTGTTAGTAAATGATTTTGAAAAATAATTGGGATTTACTATTTCTCATATTATGAAGAAAGCATTTTAAGAAATTAATTCAATTTTTAGAGCGGGTTCAGTTTCCTGTCTAATTTTAACGTCAAATGACTGATCGACACTAAATTCCGAAAATGCGTTTATAAACAGGATTAATTTGGCTAAATTTGTCAGTTTAAGTTAAACATAAAAGTAGGTGTGTATAAAATATTTAACATTCGAGAACTCGTAAACCAAAAAGACAAAATAAAACAAAAAATGAAAGCAAATAAGCAGCAGCAACATATAATTCATATAAAACGCATTAGAATGAAATTCTTAATCGAATTTGCCTGAAAACTCAACGGGTGGAAACGATTTGTATGTTTTTAAAAAATATACTATAAATGGTTTCCACACAAGGTGAGTTCGATAGAGAATTTCATTCTAATGCGTTTTATATAAATTATCTGTGTTTTTTGTTTACAAGTTCTTGAGTGCGTAGTATTCTATACTTTTACAAAAAACTGAACTTCGACACTAAAAATTGAACAAATTTTTTTTAATAATGATAGTAAAATTAAACCAAACAACCAAACTAATAGCTATTTTAGAAGTGATGGGGTCGAGGCGTTCTTATCCATCTACAAAAATATTTATTCATGTGTTCGTATTAATTGCATATTGAATTAGAATTGACGTCTACCAGTTTTTAGAATCGGCTAGAAATATTTAATGTATAACAATACAAGAAACATTTCTTATTCAAAGGGAAACAACTCGTCAATTTTATCGCCATAAGTTATCTCCCATCATACACAAATCTCCAGATAAAATAGTCGGGGAGGACTGACAATTATCGGCGCTCTTGTATAAGCAGTGACCGATCTGAGGGGGATAACTCTAATTTACTTAGCCTCCCCTATTCCGAATTGGCAAGGGAGATAACTTTGACACAAAGTTTATAAACTTTATAACAATTAATAAAAAGCATGTTACGGTTTTGAAATGCGTTAAAAATAACTTTTAAATGCGTTAAAATAACTTTTAAACAATTAATAAAAAAAGAATGTTACGGGTTTTAAATGCACTTTTAAGCACTTTTATTTACATGCCACAAATTGTATACACTTTGGGACATTTAAAAATAGAGACTTTATTAAAAATTACCCTTGCGTTTTCTTTCTTTCTTTGTTTTAAAAACCTTAACAATTTTTTATTAACTGTTATAAAGTTCATACCCAAATTATCGAAGGTTTGTTTTCTTATGAATCGTTTACAAATAATTAACAGCGAAATTTATGTGTTTCATTATTAAATATTCAGGTACGTTTAAAAATAATTAACATTGATATTTTTTCTTCTTTTTAAATGAAGGTTTGTGGTCTCCTGCAAAAAGACACATACGGAGATTGTTGGGTACAGAAGACGATATGTTCCACCTTCATCTGATGGAGTTTTTGTGGAGGAGAAGGGGAACTGGCCAAGTATTCCCTAGAATTATAATCTGCATCAGACAACAATACAATATATAATTTATAAATTTTTAAAAAAGTCAGTCTTAAATAAAAATTACAATTTATCTGCAACTATCATCGCATTTTCTTTCTTTCTTTGAGTAACATGTTTTTTTTTTAAATTGTTATGAAGTGTATTACATTTGTGGCATGTAAATAAAAGTGCTTAAAAGTGCATTTAAATCCCGTAACATTTTCTTTTTATTAATTGTTTAAAAGTTATTTTTAACGCATTTCAAAGTTATTTTTAACGCATTTCAAAACCGTACCATGTTTTTTATTAATTGTTATAAAGTTTATAAACTTTGTGTCAAAGTTATCTCCCTTGCCAAAGTATAAGCGAATTCGGAATAAGGGCGGCTAAGTAAATTGGAGTTATCCCCCTTAGATCGGTCACTGCTTATACAAGAGCGCCCAATTATCTCGTTCGTTATTATGATAGAAATATTGGCGAGATTTTGCAAGAATTATACATAAATATGAAACTGAAATCAAATTAATATTGACAAAATGACTGAAAAAATAAAAATAAAAGCAAAAAACAAATAGAAACAGTGAACACAATAAAAAAATCCCTCTCACACATATATATAAATATATATATATATATATATGATCTATTATATATATATATATATATATATATATATATATATAGTAATATACATATATATATATATATATATATATATATATATATATATATATATATATATATATATATATATATATATATAAGTGTAGGTTTGTAATCCGAGGCTGGAGCAATGTGATATAGGTGCTGGAAGGTGGAGAAGGTGAACAAAAACTAACGAGAAGAGAAAACAAGAATGGAATTTAAGATTACCTTATTCCGGAACTTTTATTTGCTTGACAGTAACCTCTTTTTTATTTACTCTTCCGGTATTTAATCTGTTTTACGTGAAATATTAATAAATTGATTTGAGATTCCATTCTTGTTTTCTCCAGCCTCGGATTACAAACCTACACTTATATTTACCAGCAATGCTTCAAGCAAACTACAATCTCCTTTTATATATTTATATATATATATAGTTTGTTGTTGTAGATCACTTTCGCTGCTCGTTATTTACAAAGTTAAACTCCTCAAACGCCCCCTTGAAAATAAATGGAGTCATAAATTCAAAGACTCATAAACAGATTTTTATTGTACTTTGGACATTGATAGGAGATATAAAATGGTGTGTAATGAGCTTTGTTTGATTGATTTTTAGGGGAGCAAAGGAGACAGAAGATTGAAAATAAATATCCCCATCAAAGCTACTCCTTCGTCCTGACTATACTGTTTACTGTAATGTCATCCCCACCCAACCCGTCAACCCACATGGAAGCTTTATAGTATATATATATATATATATATATATATGAGAGGAATACCCATCCCAAGACGGGTACACTGAATTTCTTGAACAGAGCAGTTTTCCACTACTGAAGTAAATCAAGTAATGCTATGAAACCTGTCTAAAACCATTATTTTAATTCATATAAAAATCTATTACATAAGTTTCATTCTCAAAAATATCTCAAGCTTAAGAGGCCTTAAGAGGAAACTGAAATCCATGGAATCTTGCTTCATTTGTGTTTCTGTACTTTGAATCCAATTTAATGTAAATCTCTGAATATTTGTGATTTTCAAAAAATCATCAGTGATTGAATGTCGCCTGCTGATTGAAAGCCGACGGCAGATTGAAATCGTCAAAATAATTAAATTACTACTAATCCTGTTATACTTTTGACGATTTCAATCTGCTGTCGACTTTCAATCAGCAGGCGACATTCAATCACTGATGATTTTTTTCTCTCTCTCTTTTTCTTCTTCAATAGCTTTCGACAGTCAAATGTCGATTTTACTCTTTCTTTCTTTTGCTCTCGCTTCTTCTTCTTCTTTTTTTTCTTCTTCTTCAACTGACGTTCTAAAGACACTGGTTGATTGATCTCTCTTTCTTCTTCTTCTTCTTCTTCTTCTTCTTCTTCATATTCTTTTTCTTTCTCTTTTTATAACATTCCTCGCGTCCCTACTCACTTCTTGTTGTTCTCTGCACGTGACATTTTCTTCCAATCGCATTCTTTGTATAAATTTGAAAACATTTCCGTTTTGAAATAAAGTTTACCAACCGATCGAAAATGGCCGTATTTTAACGACCAAAATATTTCGGATGAACTATACAACATGAGTTTTTGAGTTTATTTTTGTTAGTTGTTGAATTGCTTATCCTTTATTCCATTTTTATTTTTACATATATATATATATATATATATATATGGAATTCACCTTTCAACAGCAGTCGACAGGAGTTTTTTTCAACACCCCGCAGAAAACGCCAAAATAGGGATCATATGTTTCCGGTCACTGCCCCTGCTGATTAGGACATATATAAACGTCGTTAGTGACAGATCCGGTCTCTTGGTTCCAGATTTCTTCAGACACGACAGGAAGAATTGTTTCGCTCCATCGGCCACTCGCAAGTTATGCGACGACTACCAGCCACGGAGAATCTTTCCTTCTCTCCCCTTTTTTTCTGACTGCTGGACACTCACAGTAAGATTGACATTTTCCTTCACCCTTTTTCAATTACACGCGCACACACACACACACACGCACACACACACACGTGCGTCCTTTTTTTCTCCATACAAACTTATTTAAAGAGACATTGTTTTAAATAACGAAAGGACACTTATTTCTTTCAAGTCGTCAAAGAGACATTTATTCAAAAGACGTTGAAAGACCTTCGCAAAACATGGAATATAATTTTATGTGTGGAAATACAAAATAAATTGTTTTTGTTAATGTAAATGTTTGAATATTGAATATCTTGTTTCTCCTTCATTTGTGTGGAATGTTGGCGTTTTCTTGCTCGTCTTTCTACCATATTTAAGAGGAATAGAATGCGTTAGCATCCCCCACACTTCTGCCGCCACATAAATTCCATTAGGTAAGACTCCACCATTTGCGTGTGGGTGCCACATTCTATTTTGTTACGCATTTTGGCCTTTTGCCACATGTTTTCCACATGATTTGTTGTGGCACCTGTGGATGGACCCACAATTTGGTGACCCCGTTGAACATTTATTTAATAAGATTCCAGTATTCAAACAGCAATGGCTTTTAGCGACCCTACAGAATGTACACTGACTGTGAATTTGCCAACATACAACCCTACAAACGTACAAACGTGGTTTTCTCAGCTGAATGCAATTTTTACGGCGAAAAAGATTACTTCGCAAAATTCAAAATACGTGTACGTGGTAGAAAAACTACCAGCAGACGTAGCTACAGAAGTTGTAGACCTTTTAGACCACATGCCGCTGGAAAAGCCATACGACATTTTGAAGGATGCCATAATAAGACGAACAGGCAAATCGAACGAAAGGCGACTCCATGACCTTTTCAACAACCTAAATTTAGGAGACATGAAACCATCTCAACTTTTAAGAAAAATGCGCACATTGTTGGGATCAAATACAATGTCCGACACGGTTCTAAAAAAGTTATGGACAGACAAGCTCCAGGCCCACACTACACAAATTTTGGCATCACTACCGGACGACTTAAATTTGGAGAAACTTGCAGAAGTAGCTGACAAAATACACGAAAGTAACAACCCAGAAAAGAACGTGTATGCGTCTTCAGTGCCGATACTAAAAACAGACACACCTGACATTGTAGCCAGGCTTGAAAAAAACATGTCAGAATTAACGCTCAAGGTCCAGAGTCTCCTTAACAACCAAGAACAATTTTACCGACCTCGGAGACGTTTCAGAGACAATTCCTATTCTCCACATAGGAATCGCCGGAGCCGGTCAAATTCCTCCTCCAGATGGGGACAAACGCACGATACCTGCTGGTATCATCTCAATTTTGGAAAAAAGGCGAGAAAATGCATAAAACCATGCAATTTCAATGCTGACCAGACTCAGGCGGGAAACGGACGTTCCAGCAGCGATTAAAGACGACATTAACTGCTGGAATCAAACAAATTAGTCGTCTATTTTACATCCGGGATAGAAATACCGGATATCATTTTTTAGTCGACACGGGTGCACAAATAAGTGTAATACCACCAGAACCCAACAGCAAGTCTACACCATCAGAATACACGTTGCAAGCAGCAAACGGATCAAAAATCCAAACCTTCGGTGAGACATCACTAACATTAAACTTGGGACTGCGACGACCTTTTTCATGGATTTTTACACGAGCCCAAGTAAAAACACCCATTCTCGGGGCAGACTTTTTATCTCATTTTCGTCTATCAGTAAACATGTATACACACTGTCTCATCGACAACGAAACACAGTTGTCGATGAAAGGAATAACATCAGTGTACAAATCAACAGGAATCAGCTGTACTTTACCAACTAACAGTGATTTACAGGAATTGTTTAAAAAATTTCCATCCATAATGACTCCTTTGAAGCACACGGATGAAATTCGCCATTCTGCTAAACACCACATTAAGACTACCGGACCACCAACTCATGCATCTCCACGCAGACTACGCCCGGATAAGTGCAAAATAGCAAAGGACGAATTTCAACACATGCTAAAGTTAGGAATCATCCGCCCATCAAGTAGCCCATACTCTTCGCCACTACACATGGTACCAAAACCAGATTCAGGGGCTTGGCGGCCTTGTGGAGATTTTCGACACCTCAATGCTAAAACAGTTCCTGACAGATATCCTATTCCACATATCCACGATTTTGCCATGGGTCTGCAAGGAACTAAACTTTTTACCAAACTTGATTTGGTCAAAGCATACTATCAGATTCCAGTGGCGGAAGATGACATAAAAAAAACAGCAATCACTACTCCTTTCGGCCTATACGAATTCACAAGAATGCCTTTTGGATTACGTAACGCAGCTCAAAGTTTCCAGAGACTAATCGACGAAGTTTTGAGAGGATTACCATTTGCTTTTGCATACATCGATGATGTTCTCATCGGTAGCCGAAGTATGCAGGAACATCACGAACACCTAGAACAAGTTTTTGAGAGACTGGCACATTTTGGTTTAAAAATCAACGTGAACAAATGTGTTTTTACAGTTCCTCAACTGACATTCTTGGGTCATGTAGTCGATGAGCAAGGTATTGCGCCAATACCAGAAAAGGTGGGAGCGATACAACAGTTTCCACAACCAACAACATTACGACAACTGAGAAGATACCTCGGTCTTATCAATTATTACCGCAGATTTATTCCAGGTTGCGCAAAGATATTAACCCCACTCACAAATTTACTGCGCAAACAAAAAAAGAAAAATGCAACAATTGCAGTAGAAGGGGAAGCATTGATCGCATTTAAAAACTCGAAGAAAGCACTAGCAGATTTCACAAAGCTTTCCTACATCCGTGATGAGGATAATTCACTACTCACTCTGACTACGGACGCTTCTTCAGATTCGATTGGATCAGTTCTACACCAGTTTCAAAACGGTACAGAAAGACCAATTTCTTTCTTTTCTGTGAAATTGAATAACGCACAGCAAAAATACAGCGCTTTCTCCAGGGAATTACTTGCGATCTATCTCTCGATCAAACATTTTCGGCATCTTCTCGAGGGTCGAGACTTTACAGTTTTCACGGATCACAAACCCCTCACATACGCCTTACACACAAGCATGGAAAGATATACACCACGAGATACCCGACAACTGGACTATATAGCCCAATTTACATCGGATATTCAATACATCAAGGGTACAGATAACATTGTAGCAGATACTTTGTCACGTTCCACTATTCATGCCATAAAATCGGAAACACTCAACTTCGATCTAATCGCAGTAGAACAGCGAAATGATGTGACATTAGACGAAGTAAAAAAGAACACTTCCTTAAAATTAAAGGCACAACCAGTCCCTTTCGGATCAGAAACATTTCTATGCGACACGAGCACAGGCTATTCCAGACCATACATACCACCTTCACTAAGACAAAAAGTTTTCCAACATTTTCACAACTTGTCACACCCAGGCAGACGAGCTACAAAAAAATTAATTAGTGATCGTTTTGTATGGCCTAAAATGCATAGAGACATAACTGACTGGACTAAAGTATGTTTAAAATGCCAAACTAGCAAGGTAGGCAGACATACAAAATCTCCTCCTGGACAATTTATTCACCCTGATGGTAGATTCACCAACTTGCACATCGACATAGTTGGACCACTACCAGAAGCAAAGGGCCACCAATATCTACTGACAATAATCGACAGATTTACCAGATGGCCTGTCGTAACTCCTTTGCGTGATACATCCGCACATTCCGTCGCGAAAGCAATATTGCAGGATTGGATAGCTAATTTCGGTTGTCCATCCGTAATAACAACAGATCGCGGCGCACAATTTCAATCAACACTTTTCGAAGAGTTCACAAAACTTTTGGGAGTGAAACACATAACCACTACGGCTTATCATCCTTGTGCGAACGGAATGGTCGAGCGTTTCCATAGACAACTGAAAGCAGCTCTGACAGCAAATAACGATTCCGGAACATGGTTAGAAAACATCCCTTTGGTTTTGTTGTCCATCAGAAATGTGTTGAAACAAGATTTAGGGTGCACATCATCCGAAATGGTTTTTGGGACCACACTGACATTGCCTGGCCAATTTTGTGAAAAAACAAGTCATTTTCAACCGACTACAAACTTTGTTCAAAATTTTAAGCAAAGGATGAATGATTTGGTTTTTACACCTACAAGGACCCAGACAAAAGAAATTTACATCCCAAAAGACCTCAACAACTGCGAATATGTTTTTGTACGCATAGATGCAGTAAAAAAACCTCTTTGTGCTACATATTCAGGACCTTTCAAAGTAGTCGAGAGGAAATCAAAGTATTTCACTATTATGAAAAATGAAAAACAAGATACGGTTGCCATAGACAGGTTAAAACCGGCATATTTGGACCTATCGAGAAATAGCGTGTCGGAACACCTCACACTTTCACAAGACACTGACGTGTGCGAACAAGATACTACAATAAGCAGCACACCACCTACACCGAAGCTAAGGACAAAATCCGGCAGGAGAGTAAATTGGCCTGCCAACTTAAAACAATATGTTACATATTGAAAATATTTTTTTTCTTTCAATATTTTTCAATCTGAGGGGGGTTTTATGGAATTCACCTTTCAACAGCAGTCGACAGGAGTTTTTTTCAACACCCCGCAGAAAACGCCAAAATAGGGATCATATGTTTCCGGTCACTGCCCCTGCTGATTAGGACATATATAAACGTCGTTAGTGACAGATCCGGTCTCTTGGTTCCAGATTTCTTCAGACACGACAGGAAGAATTGTTTCGCTCCATCGGCCACTCGCAAGTTATGCGACGACTACCAGCCACGGAGAATCTTTCCTTCTCTCCCCTTTTTTTCTGACTGCTGGACACTCACAGTAAGATTGACATTTTCCTTCACCCTTTTTCAATTACACGCGCACACACACACACACACGCACACACACACACGTGCGTCCTTTTTTTCTCCATACAAACTTATTTAAAGAGACATTGTTTTAAATAACGAAAGGACACTTATTTCTTTCAAGTCGTCAAAGAGACATTTATTCAAAAGACGTTGAAAGACCTTCGCAAAACATGGAATATAATTTTATGTGTGGAAATACAAAATAAATTGTTTTTGTTAATGTAAATGTTTGAATATTGAATATCTTGTTTCTCCTTCATTTGTGTGGAATGTTGGCGTTTTCTTGCTCGTCTTTCTACCATATTTAAGAGGAATAGAATGCGTTAGCATCCCCCACACTTCTGCCGCCACATAAATTCCATTAGGTAAGACTCCACCATTTGCGTGTGGGTGCCACATTCTATTTTGTTACGCATTTTGGCCTTTTGCCACATGTTTTCCACATGATTTGTTGTGGCACCTGTGGATGGACCCACATATATATATAAATAGTAATTATTTATTACCTACAGACACCGATGTTTCATGCTAACGCAATCTTCAGTGCAGGAAGTTAATTTTTATTTTTACATATATATATATATATATATATTAATATATATATATATATATATATATATATATTAATATATCTATATATTAATATATATATAAACAATTTTCTGCCTGATGAGACCTCAGCTCTTGAGAGCTGTAGATCGATAACATCGACATGCCAGTGTAGCAGACCTTGTACATGTTTGAATAAAAGCATTCACTATATATATATATATATATATATATATATATATATATATAACATTTATAAATAAATAGTAATTATTTATTACCTACAGACACCGATGTTTCATGCTAACGCAATCTTCAGTGCAGGAAGTTAATTTCCGACGGTCGGCAAGCTTGAACTCCGATCCCAAATCGCCACTAATTCGTAGTCAAGAGCGTTCCCCCGTCGGCCACCGCAAATTAGCTAATAATTAAGGAGGAATTTAAATTTGTAAATACCGAGCCGGCGGGTATAATAATAATCTGTCTATGAGTCTTTGAATGTATGGCTACATATATTTTCAAGTAGCGCGTTTGCTACCCTAAAAATCAATCAAACAAAGCTCATTACACACCAGTTTATATCTGCTATAAATGTCCCAAATACAATAATAATCTGTCTATGAGTCTTTGAATCTATGACTACATTTATTTTCAAGGAGGCGTTTTTCTTGTATGCTCCCCTAAAAAGCAATCAAAAAATCTCATTACACACCATTTTATATCTCCTATCAATGTCCTAAATACAATAACTGCTGATGAGTTTTTAGATCTATGGCTACATTTATTTTCATGGGTGCGTTATTCTCGTTTGCTGTCCTAAAAATCAATCTAACAAAGCTCATTAGACACAATTTTATATTTCCTATAAATGTCCCAAATACAATAAGAATCTGTCTATGAGTCTTTGAATCTATGACTACATTTATTTTCATGGGGCGCTTTTCTTGTTTGCTCCCCTAAAAAATCAATCAAATAAAGCTCATTACACACCATTTTATGTGTCTTATTGATGTTCTAAATACAATAAGAATCTTTTCATGAGTCTTTGAATCTATGGCTCAATTTGTTATCAAGGGGGCGTATTTCTCTTTTGCCTCCCTTAAAATAAATCAAACATTTCTGATTACAATCTTTATAGAATGTGCTATATATATCTCCAAATTTCACAGCAGAATTTCAATCTATTTGTTAAGTTATTTCAATGTGGAGGGCGTCTTTTCTCTTTGCAAAAAGAAAAATGAGTGGTAGATTCATAACTGAGTGGTAGAGTCTATAACTTGAAGCTCACCTATTCAGGAGGTGGTGTTGTCAAGACTTGGGATTTATTTGTGTTTCTATACAATGTGCCCCTTCTTGAGGAGCTTGATATTCCCTACATGAAAAACTGACCTTATAATAGTAAATATAGAACGATATATCTCTCATACTCTTTTTCACTCTTTCTCTCTTATTCATGTTCACATTTGAAATGTTTTACTAGATTCAAACAGGCAATATTTGACCTAAATAAAATATTATTTTAGAATAAATATTTGATTAAAAAGTGTTTTTACGTATCTTCATCTATTCATTTCATTAAATAGGAAATATTTTAAATTTCAAGGCCCAACCCTTTAATGTGTGTCAGAATTGTTCTGGTTTAAATTGTGTCAATTTCCATGCAAATTGGGGATATTTCCGGGCGCTGATGCTTCGGGGCTGCAAATGTAGGGAGGATAACTTGGTTTTACGAAGAAAATAAGCATAAAATGAAAAGAGAATTTAGGATGCTGAAATAATCAATTGAAAAATGAAACAATGTTATGTAAAAGCTGTAACATTAATAT
Source organism: Sepiola atlantica (assembly GCA_963556195.1). Lineage (NCBI taxonomy): Eukaryota > Metazoa > Mollusca > Cephalopoda > Sepiida > Sepiolidae > Sepiola > Sepiola atlantica. The sequence continues at coordinate 14,475,901 of OY744522.1, read as the reverse complement.
TATTTTTGTTATAATACGTGAATTATTTTAGTAAAAAAATGGTATCACATGTTGATCCCAGGTCTTAATATTTAACAATTATCCTACTGTATATTGTTTAATTTAATTTATATATGTTTTTATTTAGTATTTACGATTAACTACAATAAACAAAAAACAAATTTCTTTTTTTTAGATGAAGGTTTTTTGTCTCATACCAAAAGATACATACGAAAAATTTTAGAGACCCGAAATGAGCATCAATACCTGTTAATTAACCAAATACAAAATGATTTCAATAATTATACGTAGAATAATTATAAGAGATGAAGTTGGAACATCTCAGTTTTGGGACTGCAACTGAGATTCCACCTTCATCTTGTGGAGTTTCTTTGGCAGAAAAGGGAAAAGGGAGAAGTATTCCCACATAGGACAACCGTCAGCTTTATCAGCTAAAGAATAGTTTGTGACTGTAGTAATAAAATAAATTGACCGCTACAACAAAACTGTTTATCAACCTCTATATTTTATCAAGTAACCATTACAACTTGACAAAATCAAACTGAAAATATATTCTATTGGCATTGCCTAAAATACCTGTAAAGACAGATTTAACAACCACACACTTTAATAATATTATTTATAAAGATAAAACTTCACGTACTCAACACTTCTGGCATCTAACCATAAATAATCACATGCTAATAGTAAAGTGGAAAAGCTAGCATGTAAATCCCTAAACACACCATGTTTCCTATGCCTGAATTAAAAGCTTGAGATAATTAGATTTAGTGACAGAGGTGAATTTAGAAAAAAAGACATCTTGAAACTTCGATTAATTGCAGGCATAGTTAGTCACACACTCTTAGTAACCTGCGTACAACGTCCTGAATCTATATGACTTCCATTTAAGCTAGATAAAAATATTATTGATAATTCTAATTTTTAATCTAATTTATTAATTTAGAATCTCCATCTTAACTACTATTTTGTAAATGGCACTCACGTATCCCTTCCTTCCTTCCTTCCACATAATACATTCTATTGTTTTGTGCGTTACTATATAGTGTGTTACTTTATATTGCTTTCATACATACATACATCCATACATCCATACATACATACATACATACATACATACATACATACATACATACATACATACATACATACATAAACATTCAATGAATTAAACATTACCATTGTTCCAAGAATTAGAACACCAAATCCAGTATGGCGTACAGAAAAACAGAGAAAAACAAAAAACTCGTTCTAGAGAAACATCCACTGACAGAAAAAGTCACTGGTTGATATGTTAGTGGCATAGGAGGGGAAAAACACAATGGTACCTATAAAGCAAACCACCGGTACATATAAAAGAAATAACCCAATATTTTCCATAGATTTACGCTTTCAAATTATGCAATAAATTAATTAAAGTTACAAATTCTTTTGTCAGAGGGGTAGTGAAAACAATAGAATAGAAATAATAATAGAAGTGAATAATAAAAAACGAATTATTATAAGATTAAAATATATATAAAATAAAAAATTTAAAATAAAAATAAAAATAAATAAAACATAATAATAAAATACAAAATAAAAATAAAAATAAAAATGAAAAATACAAAATAAAATAAAGAAATGAAATAATTGAAATTAAAATTACAATTAAAATTAAAAACAACATAAAAATAAAAATAAAATAAAATTAGAAAATAAAGGTTGAATAGTATCAAGGGTCTTTTTAGAAAGTTTTTTTAGGAAAACATCTTGCAAGAGGATGTACAGAGTAAGAGGGTAGGAGAAAGAGTATAGGGGAAGATATGGACAAAGATATTTTTTGGGGGTGAGAAAAAACACCTTATAAAAGACTATTATAGGGAAAAGAAACAGGACTAATAAGGAAATAACAGAAAGAGTATAGTCGGGAGTATACCAACAGCACTAGACATATAAGTGTATGAATATATACGAGATATGAGGGAGGGAAAAAAATATATATATACACATTATATACAGATATATATATATATATATATGTACACACACACATATATATATATATACACACACATACACACACATATATATATATATATATATATATATATATATATATATATATATATATATATGAAGCAATCCAACAAAAGATATAAGCGTCACCCAATATCTTATAATTAGTGAAACATCCGGATAAAAAGTGAAGCTCAATATACTGGATAGAGCATTAAAAAGTATGTTTTTGGGTTGATATGTTTGATGTTATGTATTTTTATGTATTTGTGTATATAATTTTCAAAGCATAATTTTATTACCTGTAGTAGTATAACTGCGGTAATGGTCCTCTGAAGAGAAGAATTGTCTTTGAAAACTCATGAGCTAAGGACTTAAGGATACTTTGCTTGAACGTTGAATTCTAATAAAATTTGATTGACACCTTATTTTATTACTTCATTTTATATTATAATATATATATATATATATATATATATATATATATATATATATATATATATATATATATATATATATATATATATATATATATATAATAAAACTTTCTGTTTAATTTGTAAGCTTTTTTAAATTTCAAGTTTTCTGTCACTTCTTTATAAATCCCCTCCCCAATATTAAATAAAGTAAAAAAAAAAACAGGCATGCTAATTTTTTTTTTATTAACCCATACTATTTAGGCAAAGGATTATTTTTCCTTTCATTTGGCGTTAATTCCTATTTCAGTCCCGTAAATTATTTAAAGTGAAATAAGTTTCGGCATTACTCATAATGAACTTATATTTTTTTTTACTTAAACAAATTTTAGTAAAAAAATAAAAAGCAAAAGAAAACATTAAAAAACCTAAGTTATATTAATTTTCATTGTACACGTGAAACGCCAAAATTAAAATTAGATATAATTTAAGACCACAATTTTATACCCTGCAACACACAACACTAGAGAAAATGCTTAAAGATCCTTGGAGTTGGCACGAGGTTCAAAGTAGCCTCGCAAAATTTCAACTGCCTGAGAAAGGGGATTTTTAAAAACCACGCGCTTAGCAAAGGCGCCAAAAAACCTTAAGGTGAATGCCAAAGATCGCCTCCTCCTTTCAGCAAGTGTGAACGGCCCAACACTGCGATTTCTAACACATTCCCAAAAGAGGAGCAAAAAAGTAATGGGTAATCATGACTTTTTTCAAGTAATTATATGTAATATGTTATTGTGTCTGGTATAGCGCAATTGTAATTACAATATTGTTGTTTTTAAAAATTTCTTTTTGATTTTAGAATTTGGTACATAAAAAGCCTCATACACATTAAGTAATAATCAATTAATTTTCCTAAAAATAATATGATAGTTATTATACAAGAAACAAGCTAATTATCTATTTTTTTTTATTTCGCTGTTTTACATATCATAGAATAAGATAAAGAGAGATCCTTCATTCTGAATTAATCATGCTCAGGGAGATGATCAACATCAGATGTTGTTTGTTCCGTGCATTCCGGACAATCCCAATCTCTATCAGTTACTTCCTCGGAGACTCCCACACAGTCAAAATGGTACCATCTGTTATATTTATTACAACATACCATTGGTGAAGAGCCGTCATTCTTAATGGAACATGTGGGACAGAAAAAGGGTCCACCCTCCTCCTCTAAATCAGACACTGTTTGAGCTGCAGAAGAAACCTCCCTGATTTCCAAGGGATACAAATAATTCAAGGAATGGACCTGTTCGCATTTATCCCTCAATATGCAGGCAGAACGAACTTGTCCATCCTTACCTCGAATGAGACGTAGAACCTTACCTAGGCTCCAAAAGGGTCTCATTCGGTTTGGTGTTTTTACAAAACAATTTATCCCAACGTAATTTTTTTCTGGGCAATGACTCAACAATGACTCAACAATGACTCAACAATGACTCAACAAGTTCCTGTGATTTTCTCTCAAGGACAAGAGATAATCGTTATGCCACAATTTACAGAATTTTTCCGAGTACTTTTCTCTTAGTTGACGAAATTTCTCAACAAAGTTTTCTCTAAGTTCAATAGATTCTGACAACTCAATCCTACTAGGGGGATCAGGACAGAGGTCATCGACAGGAAGTCGAAAAATTCCAATTTCTTTCTTCTTACGAATTTTTCAAGCACTGTTTAACTGTTTGGATCATACGTCCCCACGCACCCCAATGTAGGACAGAATAAAGAGGGATGGTAAATAGAGTTATAGACGTAGATCCAAAATGTTGCTTACATTCATCTGAGACAAATACCTCAGACAACACTATCCCAGAAGCCAAGAAAGCTTTAGCATTGTCTGAGTAAACATGAGTAAGTACGCCAAACAAATTTGTGCATCTGAAAAATTCCAGTAAAAATGAACGAGTACTCATATCGGGCAGTAATTTTAAATGAACTGCTAATAGACTCATACAAGAGAATAACAAAATATACATTTTGATATCCTCTTCATTTATTTTCAGCCAAAAATGTCCAGTAAAATCCACTCCCACCTGCTGGAAAGGGTGAATAAAATTATCCCTATGCACAGGCAACTGGGATCCCATCGGTGCCTCGAATGGAAGTGAATTTATTTTCTTACATACGAGACAGTGTTAAACCACTCCTTTCACCAACTGTCTTCCCTGGGGTACTTAGAAAGCCGTTAACCTCAACTTGGTCAAAGTCGAATTTGTGGCGAGGTGGCAACAATTCAGATGCGCTTCCTTAATAATTAGCTCAGTCAGGTGATGGTTCTTTCTTAAAGGAATAGGGTGCTTTACCTGATATGGATGAATATTGGAGTTCTGAATGCGACCAGAAGCTCGAATTAAACCTTCATGTCCATAAACAATCCAAGTCCCGCAATTCTTGGCGCAATATTTCTTCCAAATGGTCATTACAAATCTTGAATTCCTTCAGGAAACACATCCTTCTGCTCTGCCACCAAAAGCTCTACCAGAAGAATCAGTCTGCTGACGTTTTAGTTTGTCGATGAACAATAAAACCTTCTGCAAAACATTGACCACTCTAGTCAATGATGAGAAGGTGGATACCTCTATGGGCAAGGCATTCCCTTCGTGCGAAGAATCATCAACAAACATACAGGAAACAATCCTTTTATTAGTGTTGTTCAGACAGGGAAGAGGAGAAATCGGCCAACAAATGTTGGCCTGATGTATTTAATCAGGGCCGTAAATGCATAAATCATAAAACTGCTTGAATTTTGATGAGGAATCACCCTAGTAAGCAAATCTGCTGGATTCTCAGTAGTTGAGACATACTTGAATTGGACTGAGATTCCAAGTTCACCATTTATTTCTTTCACCATCCTTTTAACGTCCTTAATACGGTTCCCAACGAATATATTCCCTTTGGCTGCTTTCCCGCTGAGGACCCAAGACAAAACCACTTGAGTATCCGAAACGAGATATAGCGATTGGATAACAACCGGCCTCAATGCCTTCAAAATGTTGGGAATAACTCTAACGGCAAGATATATAGCCATAAGTTCTAGAGTAGGCAGGGATTTCCTTTTAAGGGGGGCTATCTTTGCCTTTGCAAAATTCAATAGGCATTCATTTCCCTGCTTAGCATAGAGAGAAAAGCCTTAAACTGGTAACTCGAACTCGCTCAACTAATTCAAATCATTGGCTACTGTACGCCAATTTTCGTTAAATTTTTCTGGGATTTTCTGATCCCAGGACAACTTATTTTTCCAGAGTTCACTAATCAAAATTTTACCCTGAATGGTAAATGGGACACATAATAATACGGGGTAATAAACCCTAGAACACTGAGCCAATATAATGCGCTTAGAGCTGATCTCACGATCAATCACCATAGGTGCGAGGCTCACGGAATGCCTTTGTTGAGAAAAACCGGTATCCCAATACTTTCTGTGATAGAGGAGGAGGAAATGATGCACTCCCATCCTCTATGATCTCCTCCTACTCTGATTATTCGTGTTGCAAGATTGTAAGTCAAAACCAGCTTCCTACAGGCTGTCGCATATTGAATGGTAAGTTGAACAGAAAGATTTGAGATTACTGCTGATCTTGACTATATTATCAACATAGAAGTTGTTGCAAAGTACAGATGACGTTTCATCATAACTATATCGTTCAGCATGATACTTGAGTATAAAACTCAAGATGAATGGGATTGCGTCAAAGCCAAAGATAATAGAATTATATCTGAAAGTGCGCAAAAGGTCGCCCACTTTTAAGAAAAAAACAAAACGATTTTTATCTTTATCGGTTCTTAAACGAACTTGTAAAAATGCCTTCTTGAGATCTCCCAAGAGTACATGATCATCCCTCCTAAAGGTCAATAATAGATCCAACAACCTGGCCGTCAAATTGACACCCGAATAAACTGCATCATTTAGGGAAACACCCCCGCTTTTTGAAGTAACAATTAAAAACAGGACGAATTTTGGTGGTAACTCCTGTCCCTTCCTTAATAACTGGGCGATGAGGGATTCTGCAATAATTTTCAAACTCCCCAGGAGAAACGTTAACAGGCTCGATAATTCTTAATTCCTTGTATTCTCGGAACACTTGTAGGTATTCCTTATATATGCCCTTCCAACTCTTTGCATAATTTTCAATGAAGGCACATAATTTGATTCAACAAGAGATATTTTCTCTTCATGCCATGGTAAGTCTACGTAGTACTTCTCATTTTCCAGGACAATATTTTTCTTGAAATCATTGATTTTGTCTTCGTCATATGACGCAAATCAGAATTGCTATCAACTCCTATTGAGTCGAAAGAGAAAAAAATTCTCTACTCCACGCTCCACAGAGGAATCTTCAAAAAAAGACGCCATGGGTCCGGAAATGAAGTAATCGGATTTTAAACTCCTTCAATGAGGTAACTAGAACAATTGGGTAAGCACGGACTATCTCCGCGAAGGAGGGGGATTTAAGTTGGCTGCTCTCACAATTTGAACCCTCCCTCAAGAAACAACTGATATCTCCAAAGGGAATAATGCCATTTGGAGTTTGCCAAGCAGATCCCTGAGGCAGCTAACCAGACGGAAATTATCTTGACGTTGAATAATATCCAATCCAATGAGACCGTCCAAGGTAGAATGATTCAATCTTTCATATCCTGGGTTGAGGCGAAATCCAGCTTCCTTAATATTAGACACGATCTCAACAAACCGAGATACCCTAAACTTCAGACTCAAACCATCTGTGAATAAAGCAGGAAAAATGAAGGGGATCTGATTTCCCAATTTAACAGATACCCCTAGCCGTGAAAGCTTGACATTTTTAGTACCTATAATATGTTGATAGGCATAACAACCGAACGAGTAGAGATTTCTTCGCATGCACACAATTTATTGAAGACGTCAGCGGAAAACAGGAGCTCTGACTACCAGTGTCAAGAAGACATTTTTAAAGGATAGGAAGGCCATCTCTCTTAATAGAGACATAAAGAACAGGGCAAATGCATTCGTCATGTTCCGAGAGCAGGGAAGTCTTGCTCACGAAGGCCTGGGGTAACTTGGGACACATCGCAGAAAAATGTGATTTCGAATCACATGATACACAAGGAAAGGTGGATTCCTTTAAACCACAACAATTTTCCTCTCTGTGGGCACCTAAACATTTCCCACATGTTAGCGCGTTCAATTTTTAAATCGTACGATGAATATTTGCGGCAATCTTTCACTCCATGGTCGGACTTGAAGCACACACATTTCTCCCTTTACTCTCACTAAAGTTATTCTTAAGGGAGTAAACCTCACTTTTATTCTGTACAGGTCCATGAGACACGTCAGCCACGCCGGAGTGGCTATCCGACAAGGAGGGGGCACCTGTTTTGGCGGGCAAAAGTCCCGCTCCTTATAAGGGCGCAATGGTGCCGCAGTGATAAAACTCAATAATCTCAGGGATATTCTCCATGATGGCATGGAGAGAGGGGTATCTTTCCCTGCTCCTCGATATCAACTCTTTCCGGATTTCTAAGGGAAATTTCTGGAACAAAATATGAGCAATCAGTTTACCCGACGTTGAGCCTTCCGCAAAAGATCACTATTAAATGACCTAACCAATTCAGTCAAGTCTGTCTTTACTTGCTGAATATAGGCTCACAATCTCTCAATGCTTGTAATTAGGTCAGGCTGGGGAGGAATTTCCTCAAAAAAGTTATTTCTTATACTATCAGGACTCATCAACGTTTCTCTTAATAAGTTCAGAGTCTTGCTATAATTGGCTGATGTAATGTCGAAATCTGCCACAAGCTCAAACGCTCTGCCTTGGAGTTTCGACTTCAAATAAAGCAATATATCTGCTTTATCATCCATCGCAGCCGTGCAGAACTCGAAGTGCTTCAGGAAAGTCCTAAATTCAAACTTGTCTGAGGAAGAGCTGCCGTAAAAAACTGAACACTGCAAATCCGGTCTTATGAGAGGAATTTTCCTGACATGCTCCTGAACCCCACTATCCCGTCTGAGACACATCCCTCGATACTAAGCATCCCCTCCCGAATTGTGCCCCAAATCTGTTAGCCTCCTCACAGACCAAAACACGCTCGTCCTTGGACTTTGTTAAGAGCTGGTCAAAAATGTCATCACAGTCTGCAATCCACCTTTTAATATTTTCTATGTGGGAATCTTTTATAGGCTGTCACATCGAACCATTCGAGAGTTGAGGAAATTCGACATTTTTTCGCCTCTCAAGTTCCTTTTTGGAGGAAGACATAACTGGGAATAATATATATATTTTTTTCACTACAAAAACATTGAAGTTTAATTAATAATATTTTTTTACTAACAATAATGTTTTTTTAAACACGCCTTGTAATATATATATATATTTATTTATTTTTTAAATCCAAAAACATAACTTTCTTAAGGGATATACATACACACGCACATATATAAACACACACACACATATATATATATATATACACACCATTTTTTTTATTATTAAACAAGCCCGACCAGACAGAAGAACAATTAATAGTGTCTCTCAACGTAGACAAATACTCAGTTCTGCAATATCATCTATGTGAGAATTTCTCGTCACATAGACGATGGCTAAAGATCACGAATCGCAACGCTAGGAAATTCACACTTGATTTCATGGAAATGACTTCTTTTCAAATTGCAGAACGTTGCGAGATCTGCGTGATCAGCCTGAAAGTTGCGATCATCACTTAGAATTTTAAAATAATATTTAGACACGAGATTACATATAGCTAGGTCTTTAATGTTCAAAGAATTTCTGAATATCCAGAGTTGGCGTGTGGTTAATACCCCTAGAGAAAATGCTTAAAGATCATTGGAGTTGGCACAAGGTTCATAGTAGCATCGCAAAATCTCAACTGCCTGAAAAAAGGGATTTTTAAAACCATGTGCTTAGCAAAGGCGCCTTAAGGTCAATGCCAAAGACCGTACGAGGGGTCAGCAAGTGTGAACGGCCCAACACTGCGATTTCTAACAAGAGAGAGAGACAGAGAGAGAAAAAAAGAGGGAGAGGGAGAAAGAAAGAATCAAATGTCATATTCAGTTCGAGCCCATTACCACGTATACAGTAAAACTCGCGTTAATATGACAGACTGGGTTACCTTCCCCTGAATTTCGTGTTTTTCGCTCGAATAAATGGCCGACCCGATTAAACGATATAACGGATTTTAATTTTTATTAAAATTCTACTCGATAGTTTTTGGTAATTTTTGGCGTACACACCTATTTTTGCTTGATACATAAGTATTTCAAAGAGTTTTCCGATTAATTTAATTGGAACTGCGATTTTCCGCGTTTTTCATATGCACCCTATTTTTTTTTCTTTCGATTTTTCACCGATTATCAAGGGTCAACGTGCTGGGCTTATGAACAGCCTTTCTATTATTACTATCACTTAGATATGTACGTTGCATAGTCGAAAAAAATATTACTTCTACAGAATTTAAGCCAACTGTTTTTTTTTTTTTTTGTCTAACCCGAACGGAACTCTTTATTTAATCCACATGTGCAGCCATGATCGGGGAGACGTTTTAAGTAATTCGCAATTAGTATCGTCCGCACTGAGGATTGAACCTTAAACCACCAAAGGACTGTCACTTAAAATTTAAGACGAACAGAATTTATCTAGTTAAAACGAAATTAAGAAAATGATTGACATTATATGTTCACGTAGAATCTCGATAATCGCTCAAAAATCGAAAATTGATCAAAATACAGGTAGAACATTATATTTTCCCACGATTGGTGATATTTATTGCATGTGTTTTTAACACTATTTTGTGTTTTTTTTTCTTTCTATTTTTCACCGATTATAAAGGGTCTACGTGCTGGGCTCATGAAAAGACATTGTTTCGATAATTGCTCAAAAATCGAAAATTAAGAAAATACTGTTAGAACATTACATTTTACCACGATTGGTGATATTTATTGCATGTGTTTCTAACACTATTTTGTTTTTGTTTTTCGAGTTTTCACCGATTATCAAGGGTCTACAAGCTGGGCTTATGAACAGGCATATTGTTTTTCGTTCTAACTGAACAGGTGGACACCAGGTTTGTTTTGAACAAAAACACTCTTTAAAATAACTTTAAGGTCATCCAGGTTAGTAGAAGAGTAACTTATCTTGCCTTTGGTAACATTTATTTGTCTATTTTTTGTTTTTTTGACTGAGGTAAATTTTGTCTCTCAGATCTAGATTTATTCCCCATGAAGTTACCTAGACGCGACAAAAACACACACAGACAATAACAACAAATAGTTTAACCTTCATTTTTAATCATCATTTTAAAAAAAATATTTGTTAAATCCTATTTCAGTCACCCAAATTATTTAGAGGGAAATGAGTTTCGCCATTCTCCTCAATTTATTTTTTACTTAAACCGTGTTTTAGTAAAAGATTAAAAGAAAATGTTTTTATGAATTTTTGAGATGAGGATTGATAATTTGCATAATTCGGACTACTATTCTCATCCTTGACATCTCCAAAGTTTGCAAGAACACTCGTGAAAGAACTGACTCCCAAAATTATCATTCCATAACTTTCGTCCCGCTCTTCACTAAAATCTTTTCATCCTAAATCAATCTCGCAATAATTCATCATCTTCAAAACGATGAACTTCTCTCTGACCAACAATATAGATTCAGGCCATCCTCTTCTACTGGACAAATCCTATAAATAAATCAGGTGAAGCTTGATATCTCCAAATCTTTTGACAGCGTCTGGCATAACGTTCTTCTCAGGAAAATCAGCTCGTACGCTATTACTGCACGAATATTAAATATACTCAGCTTTTTCTTTGCTAAAAGATTCAGTTTGTTCTTGATGGCCGTATATCTAAACATCACATCAACGCGCGTGTGCACCAGTGATTGATACTTGGATCACTATTATTCCTGATCTTCATAAATCACTTATCTGATGCAATTGCATCTGAGATGGGTGTATTTGCTGATGACATGGCACCCCATGAGAGCAAAGCGCATGCCCACACATTGGCGAATCCTAAGAAAATGACCTCAAGTCTTTAAAGGAATGGAGGCAAAAATGGATGGTCACTACTGCAGAGGTAGGCTCCCTCTAGCAGGCTAGAAAACTTCACACAGCTGCCCGTATCCGAGATCTTTACAAAGCCATCATTCACCCAACATGGAGAATTGTTGTCACATTTGGGCTGGTGCCCCAACCACTGGTATCTTCCTCTTGGACAGGATGCAAAAAAAGAAAAGCGATTTCTAATCTAATAAGTCCTGTACTGTCTGCTATCCTTCAGTTCCTGTTGCATCGAGTACTTCCACGAAACATGCTCCGATCAACTTACTGCATTCGTACTTCCCCAACGAAAATACTCTCGACCCACCCGACTAGCAGCAAAATCCCCCCTCTTCACTGCAGATATCTTGAGATGCCAGAAAATTTCTACTCTAATAGCTATTTTCTTCGGATAGATTGACATTGGAATTCCAGACACACGACAACATCAAATAATTACACATAAAAAGATCACATAAACACATACACATAATAAACTAATATGTTTCACTCATAGACATTATCACACACGCACATATACACACACATAATAAACACGAAACACACACAATAATAAAGTGTGTGTGTGTGTATGTATAAGGTGTTCGGGGTAAATTTGATAAATAGTTTTTATTCTTTAATTTTAAAAAAGTGTACCAATTTATCCCGAACAGCATGTGTTACACACACACACACATACACAAATAAATAGCAGTGTATACACACATACACAAATAAATAGCAGTGTATACACACACACGTTTAAGCATCACTAGACACAAAAAATCTCATATATCCAAATACACGCACGTAACATACGCATACACATAATAAATAGTAAACACACGTACAATATACACACATGCATTTACAACCAAATATACACACATAAATAATGAACAATATATGTAACACACACGCATACATAATGAACTATATATATATACACACACAAACATAATGAACAATACACACAAACAATGTGTATATATGATATACACACACGCATAAACAACCAAACTATATACACAAAGTATATATACACATTACCCGCACACATAAGTAAGCAAATACACACACGTAAAACTTATATATACACACATATACATAATGAAAATTATATATACACACATAATAAACAATATATACACACATAATAATCAATATATATACACACATAATATACATAATGAACTAAAGATATATACACACATAGTAAACAATATATACACACATATAGATAAACAATATATACACACACATATACATAATGAATTCTATACACATACACGTTACAAACAAATAAACATGTGTCACATACACACATTTGTGTGTGTTACAACTCAACACACGTAAAACCTACACACACTAAACAATGTGTTACACACAAATAAATAAACATGTATGTGTTACACACACATAAGTACCTAAACAACTCAACACACGTAAACCTACACACACACTAAACAATGTGTTACACACACACACACGAATAAATCAACAAAAAAAGAAATAAAATCAAACAAAAAATTTCGTAAAAAGAAAAAAAACGAATTTAAAAATTTTATTTTTTTAATTTTTAAATCAAAAATTTCTAAAATTTCGATTCCAAAATTTTTATTTGTTTCAACAGCAACAAAAATTTTATTTTCAAAAACAAAAATTGAATCAAAATAAAATTTTTGTTTTTCTTCAAATTCAAACAATTTTTTGTTCGGAAAAGAAAAAATTCCTTTTTTTTCAAAACCACAAAAAAAAATTTCTCCAAATTCGTTGAAAGAAAAATTAAAACATTTTTCTTCTTTTTTCATCGAATTAATTTTTTTCCATTTGGAATCCAAACAAATCAGTTCAGGATGTTCAGAATTTGACCACCAAAAATCCCCACTTGAGGGATGAACACGAATCCGGGAGTTACAGCCATTTAATCCCCTTTTGTCAACTCCCTCAATTTTAAACGTCCCCATTTCGTCCCCTTTTTTCGAAAACGAATCAATTTCGAAATTTGAATCAATAGCAAAAATTGTTCCATTTTTTTCACACAAAGAATAAAAATATTTTTGTGTTTTTAAAGAATTTTTTAATTGAAAAAAAGGAAAACATTTTTGTCGTTCAAAAAAAAACAGATTTTTTTGTCCCCTAAAATATTTAAACCACAAACGACAAAAATGTTGTCCGATGAAATAAAACAAATGTCCTTGGGAATGAATTGTCCATTTGTCACATGAGAAAATGGAAATTCAATCAGAATTTTCCCATTTTCATTTAATTCAATCAACGAACAATTGTTTGCATCGCAAATAAAAATGTGTTTGTCCATTTTATTTACGTTAATCGAACTTATCCATCGCTCATTTATCGATCGATCATTTATTGATTCTGGCAAATTGAATCGATTTTCTTTGATTAATTTCTCAGCTTTTCGCCGGAATAACGAGACAGATCCGATGTCTCGGCTTTCCAATGATTTCCGCCAATAATCCGGAAATCTGACATACAATTCACACTTCGTCTCCGTCGGTCGTCGCAACGAATGTCGGAATAATGGAAATCGCGGCGAGTCCATCAAGAATTTCATTCCGTCAAGAATGTCGACATCTTTCCGATCTTCACGGGAAGAAGAAGACGAGAAGAAATGTTGGAAATTCATCCGCCATGTTTGGATTTCTCGCAGAATTTGTTGATTTTCCTGCAAGATTCTTCGCCATCTTTGCATCTCTTCTTCGCTTTCGCGTTCGATTCGCTCGCTCAGATGGAAAGCGTCTTCTTTCGCCTTTTCCACAATCGATTCGTAATCCGACCAGATTTCCGCAACTTTCCGATCGCATTTCGATTTTAAGTCCGACAAAAATCCACAAACAGTTTCACTCGACAACTTCACACGTGCCTCAAATTCGGACATTTCTCTCTCCACCGTGGGGAGTTGCTCCTTTCGTTTCAAAGCTGCCTCCCTCACCTTCAAGGGAGCCACATTCACGCACTTGTCGGGGATCAACGACTCACTCGGATGAGCAGCGTAACATTTCTCGCAATAACAGTTGCCGCATCCTTCACAGAACAATTCCAATTTTTCCCCATGAAAAGCGCAATTATTATTCCGCTCCATCATCATCGCGATCGCATCCGACTTCTCCATTGCGTCCAAATCTTTGCAAATGTGCATCTTTAGCAATTTCTTGTGGCATCCGTTGCAACTGTTGCATAACAACTTCCTGCATTCCATGCACCAATACTTCGCCACCGATGATACGCCATCCTCGGAACACAAATCACAGGACCATTCCGATGAAGCAAATTCTTTCTGCAAAATTTCCTTCCGCAAAATCGGTGAAATGACAAATTCTTCACAATTCGCGAATTCTTCTTCGCATTTCGGACATTTGCAATTTTCCTTGGCTTCGTCTAATGTATTGACGAAACACGATTCACATACGCCATGGAAACAGGGCAGCGATTTGGAAAGTCTGGTTAGTTGGCAGTCGCAGCCCACACATTTGTAGAGGGATTCGGATTGATTCGTAGCCATTGTTGAAATGATGAAAACACACTGAAAAACAACAAAATATAGAAGGCATTAGGTTTCGGATTTGTTGATTATACATAATATATATATATATATATATATATATATATACACATACAGATTAAAATGGAATTATAATAATAAAACAATTTTTTCAGACATAACTCAATCCCATAACTAAGTTATATTTTAGCATAGGAATAAGAAAGCCTTAGAGAAAACAACGTTAACTCACAGTTAGTATAATATATATATATATATATATATATATATATATTGACTTTTCTGACTGTAAATCTGTGCACCCTAATATGGACCCTTTTTTAGTTCCTGTTTACTTGCCTCCCTACGAGGGCAGAGTTAGACACAAATAGGTCTTTAAAGTGGACAAAATAAAATTGCCTCTGTCTAGAAGGATTTCTTATACACTAATCGAGGACAGAAAAGATGAATAGTATCAGAAACCGATACTACACCTAGCTCCTAGCCGAAAATAGAGAGGGGGAGCGAGAGAGGGGATATGTGTACGCGTGTGCGCTCATCTCTAATGTGTGTGTATGTATGTGTGTGTTGATATAAGCCCCCCTCTCTCGATCGGTGACAGGTGTATTTTATGTTGTTAAATCTAAAACATCGAGGTTTCACATCGAGTAAAATATGGCGCCATCTTGAATACGGCTTTACAAGGCTGCAAAGCCATCGATTTAAAAAAGATAAATAGAAAAGTTATTTTTCTTGCCTTTGGTAACATTTATTTGTTGACTACTTTTTTTTTACAATTTTTTTTCTCTGTTGAAAATTCAACACAATCGCTCCTAAGTCCGAGTGGCAATACCGTAAAATCACACGTAATCGCTAAAAAAACGTAGCGCCCCTTAAAATGAACAAAATTGGTTAAAAAGGAAAAACAAAAAATCGAAAAACTAATTTTAGAATTTAGAGTGGGGGATAAGTTTTCTTATATAAATTTAACTGCCCTAAAATGGTAGAATGGCCAGGAAATGGGGGATTATTTCACGTTTAATTTATGTAAGAAACTGATCCCCGACTTGAAATTAAGTGTTTTTTTTTCCAGGGTTCTGACACGTCACCGCCTTATGAAAGTGGAATCTTTTTCTTACTAGTGGTTTTTATTCTACAATATCAGAAGAGGCAAAAAGAGGAGGGTGGTATTATGTCTGCTTTTTTTTATGTGAAAACAAATTGTAGAAGCAAAAAAAAAAAGGAATTCATTAAAATGCGACAAAAACAGCGCGTGGTCGTCTAAAAGTTTCAATCTATTTTTTAATTTTATCTAACGAAATTTAGTACCGCTACAATTCACCAGCACCATTCTACTAAACAATCCGTAGTCGTCTTTATCTATATATTTTTCTTTATCTAAAGATATATAATATTTTGAAATAACATTACTTACAGGTTAAGATTTTCGTCGATTTTTGGAGAAAATTCAAGAAGGACAATGTTATGGCGAGTTTAGGCGGCGAAGCAATGATTAGGAAAGACACACGTGATCATTTCAAGCAATTTCATTGGATGTTTCTCGCTCGTATACGTGGCTTCTATTTTTATCTCTTCTCATGCAGAGAGAGAGAGAGAGAGAGAGAGGAGGAGGAGAGCGAGTGGGAGGAAGAGAAAGAGAACGCGAGGAAATATGTGTATGCGTGCGGATCTCTCTGTAAGCTCATATGCGTGATAATCTCCCTCCCTATCTCTCTCTAATGTAAGTGGTTTCTCTCTCTTTCATTTCTCCTCATGTAGAGAGAGAGAGAGAGAGAGAGAGAGGGGAGAGAGAGAGAGAGAGGGGATGGAAATATGTGTATGCGTGCTGTTATGTGTGTGTGTGTGCGGTGATCTCTCTCTAAGCTCATATGCGTGCATACTCATATGTCTCCCTCCCCATCTCTCTCTAATACAAGTGCTTTCTCTCTCTTTCATTTCTCCCTATATAGAGAGGGAGAGAGGGGAGGACGCGAGCGACTGGAAGAGAGAGAGGAGGAAATATGTGTATGCGTGCTGATATATATGTGTGTGTGTGTGTGTGTGTGTGTGTGTGTACGCGCGGTGATCTCTCTGTAAGCTCATATGCGTGCGTGCTCATATGTCTCCCTCCCTATCTCTCTCTCCAATATAAGCAAACCGCACAGTCAAAAACATTTGGTTAACTGCCCTAAAAAGCTAGATTTATTACTAAGATGTTTAATATATTTTAATGTTGTTACATTTCTATTAAAAAAAACATCAGACTATTTAAAAAATAAAGTCTTTAAATATATTTTTAAAATAAACTATTTAAAAAAAGTATTTTTAAACAATCAAAAATAAAACGGAATTAACGTTATCTTTTCTGACTACTTTATCTTATCTGTCCTCGGTCAGTGAAGGAGAAATCCGGGTATCTTTAAGAATGATCAGTACGCTGAAAACGCTCAAAAAAACAAATATACAACAAATAAAAGTAACTGTAGCCGATAAAAGTTAATTTAAAACTGACCTGTGATATTTGTTTGTATTTTTAAACCGTTTCAACTGCTATTTATTAGAAATCAATAGTTTTGTCGCACGAACATAGCAAAAGCAAAATGGCGCTTGCTCGTAAGGAAGTGAGCAGAAGACGCCATCTTGTCTAGAAAAGATACGAGTAAAAAATGAACAAGAAATTTTTTTTACATCTAATAAAAACCCATTTATAGTACGTAAAAATACAAACAAATATCATAGTTAAGTAGACAAATCTCTTCTCGACGTAGGTTAAACTCACTTGTTGCATATTTATTTTTATAACCCCGTTCTCGTTAGTTTTTTGGACCCCGTCCGCGACTGTACTGATCATTCTTAAAGATACCCAGAAATCCTTCTAGACTGACGCAATTCGATTTTCACAATATAAGCTTCTAAGAACGACTTTTACTCCAGACCTGAAATGGAAGACTTCCCTCAAATCCGTTGTCAAGGTCGCCGGAATGTTGGATCATTCTATCGCTCCAGAAAGTATCTCACCTCTGACGCAATTCTCTACTTGTATAAGAGTCAAATACGTCCAAAGATGGAGTAGTGTTGCCACATCTGGGGAGGTGACGCACAAAGAACCATTTTCTGCATTGACAGAGGACAATACCGACTCTGAAATCTAGTGGGTATGTTCTCTAAAGAGAGATTGCTAGTCTTTCTCTACTCTATCGGTATTTTCATCGTAGGTGCTCGACAGAGTTCCAATCTATGCCCAACCCTGTAAAACATTCACACCAAGAACTCGTCTAGCTAATCCCACTGAAAATACTTTTCATTTCTTCCGCTTTGTACCCAAAACAAAACGAAACTTCCACAAGAACAGTTTCTTTCCCAGAATAACTCGTCTACGGAACACCATTCCACGGTACTGCTTCATAATTGACTACAACATGATCGTTTTCCAGTCCAATGTTAACAAATTCTTGTTGAGCCGTCTTTCTAAATAATCAAACTCTGCCCGGTGTCAACAATCGTTACCAAACGTCCCGCCACACTCATTAACCCTTGTCCTCGAGTGGCCTTTGGAACTTGATAAGCACCGACTCGCTAGTAGATAAAAAGTCGATGCAAAAAAATCTAATGTCGCCCCCCTCCCCGAGTTTGTTTTGTTAAATCATGTCGAATACATACTAAAATAAACACACCACTAAAAATTTAAACAAGGACGTTTTTTATCTATGCTTATAATATGAAAGGGTGGGGAATGTTTTTGTTTGGAAATGGGCTCCCATAGGATTTCAGTTGTTACGGAGTTAGTTCCGAGTATTGACGGATAATCTAGAGTAAGTCTCGGATATGATCGAAGCCCTTTACGATTTGAAAGCCATTTTAAGGACGTTTTTTTAATCTTTTTTGTTAAGTGACAAAAACTGTTTTTTACCCAAAACTAACAATTCGCATGCTTAGTGTCGTCTGCCTTTTTACATTTTTTTCGCGGCTTTCAAATCGTAAACTGCTTCGGTCATTTCGAGAACAACCTCATGATTCTCAGTCAATATTCAGGACTGACTATCTAAGTAAGTTAAGTTTGTTTAACACAAACTTCAGGACAGTGAAATAGGTGCTCGTATATATCTCCCAATTAATTGTTTGTATATAATCTGAAAATGATTGTATTCTTAAAAAAAAGTATTAAACGGGCGAGTTTCATCGTTATCGCCCGCCTTCAAGTTATATAAATTATTAATATAATATTTTGAAATAAAATTTTACTTACATTTTTTTACAATCAGGTT
Source organism: Sepiola atlantica (assembly GCA_963556195.1). NCBI lineage: Eukaryota > Metazoa > Mollusca > Cephalopoda > Sepiida > Sepiolidae > Sepiola > Sepiola atlantica. Next base: position 14,456,631 of record OY744522.1, on the reverse strand, counting down.
ACGATTTTCGTAGATTTTGGAGAAACTTCAAGAACAAAATTTCAGAATATAAAATTCGTAAATAACGTGTAGACGTTATTATTGAAGAATAAGAGACGAAGTTCAACTCTTCTTGTTATATGGGAATAAAACACGTGACCATCTGATGATTTTTAAGCAATTTGATTGGATGATACGTAAATACAAAATGAAACCAGGATTTTCCGTTCAGATTCCGAGTAAAATGATAAACAAATTTTTCAAGGAATATTAACACCCACCCACAGAAGAGAGAGAGAGAGAGAGAGAGAGAGAGAGAAAGAGAGAGAGAGAGAGAAAGAGAGAGAGAAAGAGAGATAGAGACACGCATATATATATATATATATATATATATATATATATATATATATTAGGTACGTGCAAAATCAACGGCCGATTCCCAAAATGTGAAAACATTTTGACCCCCCCCCTTCACTTAAAAATTCACTAAAATTCAGGAAATCAACCAATTTTAATGACATTTTCAATATTTATTAATCAACAATCACGAAACATAATGAAACCATTTTTTTTAAAAATCTTAGTGAAAATGTATTATTTAAAAAAAAATACACCTTTACTAAAGTTACATTTTTATATATTTTTAAAAATGCATTAATTTGTTTTGTTTTTTAGGAAAATAAAGCATTGTAGATGTTAACAATTAAAAAAAATGTTAAAAAAATAATTTTTATATATTACGAAAAAGGCCCCTAAATACCGTGTTAACACTATAACTCGAAGAAAAATTAATTTTTTGAATTAGCGATATTATTATTGAATTAAGCATTGTTTAATCAATATTTTCACCAAAAAAATAATATAATCGCAAAAAAATATTTCATGTGATTTTAATGATTAGAGTTTCTGGAAAAATAAAAAATGCGACATAATTATATTTCCCTTTCATACATGAACGTGACATCATCCGCGCAATAATTTTTTTTATAATCTTGAAAATAAACCAAAAATTGACAAATTTGAGACCCAGGAACTTAACGAAAAAAAGAATTTTAAAAATTGGATAATTTCTACTAACGATGAACTTTGATGTTTATGGTAGCCCCGTTCTGTAATAACAAGCTGGGAATTAGCCTTCCAACAACCAATCATTTTTACACCGCCCTCAAATTGTTATTTTTAGAGATTCAACAATTTCGTTAATTTCACAATTCATCGTCAATTATTTGGAAAGATTTGAATTTGTTTTGTCTTTTTTTCATTAATAAATATTTAAGAAGTTAAAAATAATTTATTTAGAGAATTCAAACATGACATTTTCTTTCAAAATTGAATTCTGTTTATCAATAAATAACTGTTTTAACTTTTTTTCAATGAATACATTGTCAGTGTAGTCATTGACTTTAATTTACTTTTTCACACTTAAAATTAAATAAAAAAATACTTTATTTTAAAAAGAATCAATGTAATTTATCGTTACGACACATTAAGAATAAATCGAGTAACTAAAGTTTTAAATCATGTACAAAAAATTCTTTAGCAAGCCCCACTCTTCTCAATGGTTCACCTCGGAATGTGCAGCTGCCATTTCTGAGAGGAAACAAGCATTCTGGAAATTCGGCCGTCATAAGTCAGCTACTAATAGACATGAATTTATAGAGTCAAGAAATAATTGCAAGGTCGTGATAGGTGAAGCAAAGAGAAGGTAAAATGAGTTAACAAAAAAACGCATCCAGTCACAGAAACTAGGTACTCGTGATTTCTGGAAAATCTACAATAGTGTAGTGAATAATGGTCAATCAACGATTCCCCCACTATCAAACCACAATGATGTCGTTTGCACGGCCACTTATAAGGCTGAACTACTTGCCCAGCGCTTCGCTTCTAACTCTACTTTGGACTCAGATAACCACCCCCTCCCTGAATTCCCTTTGCGGACCAAAGCCACACTTGATAACCTGGTCATCACCCCATCCCAGGTCAGAGACATCATAAAAAACCTTGACACCTCCAAAGCTTGTAAGCCTGATCTTATACCTGTAATAGTAATAAAGAAATGCCTTGCTGAACTGGCCCCTGTCCTCTTCAAACTCTACAATAAATGTCTAGCTGAATCTTGCTTCCCCGATAGCTGGAAAATTGCCTCTGCGGTACCAGTCTACAAGAGTTCTGGGAATAGAACCGATCCTCACAACTATCGCCCAATCAGTCTGCTGCCGATCTTTACTAAAATCTTTGAATCCTTAATCAATCTAGCGATAGTACGGCACTTAGTTAATGCTAAACTTCTTTCTGACCGCCAATATAGATTTAGACAAGCACGATCTACTGCAGACATCCTAACGGTCATCTCTGAATGTATGTATCATACACTCGACAAGGCAGGAGAAGCTAGGGCAGTAGCGCTTGATATATCCAAGGCCTTTGACAAGGTATGGCATAAAGTGCTTCTCCTGAAAATACGCTCATACGGTATTACTGAGCAATTACTTGATATAATTAGATCCTTCCTAGACAAAAGAAAAATCCAGGTTGTCCTCGATGGCCGTTCATCCAAGCAACATGACATAAATGCTGGTGTACCCCAGGGATCTATCCTTGGACCTTTGTTGTTCCTGATCTATATAAACGATCTCCCTGATGATATAGAGTCTGAGATTGGTTTATTTGCTGACGACACCATCCTTTACTCTCGCCATGTTGGCAAAACCGACGCGATCATATCCGAGGCAATGGCTGAATCTTTAGAAAATGACCTCCAGGCTGTAGTGGATTGGGGTCATAAATGGTTGGTAACTTTTAATGCCGCTAAGACAAAGCTCCTTTCCTTAAATAACTACAAGGAACTTTTCCAACCACCGATTGGCATGGCTAATAACACCCTACCTGAGAGTTCATCATTCAAAATTCTCGGCCGAACCTTCACAGCTAACATGAATTGGAACAAATACATTGAAGACATTGCCAAAGCTGCCACAAAGAACGTTGGTTCCCTCTACCGATGAATTGGCTACTCTGGTGCCCCCTCGACGTAAATTCACTATACTAACTCGACAATCAACTAAATCTCATTCATTCACTGTGGAGGTCCCCAGATGTCGGAGAGCCTTCTACTCAGATAGCTTCTTTTCCCGTGCTGCTGGCCTTTGGAACTCCCTCCCTGCCCCCTGTTTCGCCGACAGTATAGACATGCAGAAATTCAAAACTAATGTAAACAGACATCTCGCTGCGCAGATCCCAATTTAGGTTGACCCTCCTACCTTCTCCCCTTTTCTTTTTTCTCAGTAGCCCCTTACGTCTAGTTTGGGGTGAACTATGTTAAAATATATATATATGTATATGTATATATATATATATATATATATATATATATATATATATATATATATATATATATATATAGTATGAAAAGATATTCATGATCAGTAAGCTATACAGAAACGTTTATATTTCATACCCATATACATATAAATAGTAATTATAATATATAATTATAATATATATATATATATATATATATATATATATATATATATATATATATATATATATAATATATATATATATATATATATATATATATATATATATATATATATATATATATATATATATATATATACCTCCACCCACGGAATTACCTAAGTGTAACGATGTAGAATGAATAATGTCGATCGAGAGAGACACACACACAAAGAGAGACAGACGGATATACTGATAGAGAGAGAAAGATAGAAAGAGAGAACGACAGAAAGAGATATTAGATACAATGTGTTTGTGTTTTGGTTTAGTAGAAATATCTTTGAGCTGTCGAAGCGTAACAGCTGACCTCATTCAAAATTGAAACCAGCAAACATGTCTAGCTTTTCAACTCATAAATTAAACTTTTTTTTTAATCTCTGAAAAGGAGAGAAAAGTTTGTGAAAATGCCCTATTCTTTCAGACAATTTTTATTTAATATTTTCTGTTTTAACTCTATAAATTTGGGATTTATATTCAAGAATGGTGCGAATTTAAACCTGAAATTAAGTATCATGTCTTGTTGTCAACGATTGTATAAATTTTATTTCAATAAAAGTATTCAACATTTATGATACAAAATGTTGAGAAAATAAGTGGAAAAAGCGGATGAACGGAGCAGCTATAAAACATCTCATGCGGCTATCCTCTTTTTCCACTTATTATCTCAACATTTTCTCGGATTTAATTGAAATTGTTTCGCAATATATATATATATATATATATATATATATATATATATATATATATATATATATATATATATATATATATATTGAATTACGGTGTATAATACGCTTTCGTTTCACACACCCCTAAATAGTAAAATTTACAAATTAAAAAATAAAGATCCCACGTTACTCACCCCGTTGTTTTGAATATATATTCCATAATTCATAATGATAAGTTAAATAGATTAGTATTTTAACAAGCGCATACGTACTATTGACGCCCATGCGCGTGCACCGATCCTTTACAAATGTATTACTTCATAAAACTCAAAATTTAATGTAGAGCAATTTTTTATGTAAATTTTCTATCTAAATTATTTAATAAGTTTTTATGGGGACGAGTGTGACTTCCGGTGTGCGTTCCCTCAAATTGTAAAGTTTACAAAAATAAATAATGTGCCGATGTAATTCACCGTTTTTTTTAGAATATATATTTAAAAAATCATAATGTTCCGTTCATTAGTTTAGGAGATTACTCTTTACACATACACATACACACATACACGCACACACTTCGGAACAAAAGTAACCTTAAACTCAATTCTGAGCGCCCCAAGCAATGAGGCTAATTTCAACCGTTACACGACGTGATGGGAAATGAATCCTATTTATGCCAAGCAGGAAGGCAACCTCAGTGTTCAACAGAAAGGAACTTGCGTTTATAGCTTCGATTTATAGATTGTATTATTTCTCCTTAAAGTGCCCGGCCGTTACAAATGCTTATTTAATAATAAATATTTAATTATTATTTACATAACACACACCCACACACACACACACACATATATATATATATATATATATATATATATATATATATATATATATATATATATATATATATTTTTTGTCTTATCTTTCCGTTTTGCTGGAGATGGGGCATCTTACCGGATGCCAGACATTCACCGGCCATTCCAAACACTCCAACCTAGAGATCTTTTTAAGATTCTAACCGCCCCTTTAAGTGCAGATTTTTGTATTTCTCTTGCACTCGGTTCACCGGGTATACTCGCCAGATAGCTTTTGAAATTCTTTTTCATTAGTCCTGTTGCTCCTATAATAACTGGTATGATGGAGATTTGCCTAAGATTCAAGTTTATTTTTATGTCGTACATAAGACCTTGGTATTTCGTAATCTTTTCCCTTTCAGCTTTGTTTAATCCTGCATCATTAGGGACACTGACTTCAACTAGGGTTGCTACTTTCTCCTTTTTGTCAGGTTTAACAGCTCCATTTTCTAGATATGTAGCTGTAGGGATTGCCTAGTCATAGTGGACGATGTATGAATTATTTCCAACTGTTCCTTCTTGTATATGCTCCCACGACTTGCTGCTACACTGGATATCCTACTTTTTACAAATAGTCCTGTGAAGATTTTTACACACTCCGTTGTGTCGCATTGTGTGTGTGTGTTATAAAAGTCATTGGGGTTTGTCAGGAGGCTGGGTTGTTTTGTAGTCTTGGTTTGCCAATGTTGTGGTGTTATTGAAAACAGTGCATGAGAGTTTAGTTGCAGTTACCTATGTTGAAGATAGGACATTATCAAATAAAAGAATGAACAATCTATGCATACAACAGTCACTATTTTTTATTGAAACTTGTTAAGACAACGAAATATAAAGAGTTTGTAGAATACCAAAATTCAGTCTAAGAATATTCCAATTGAAAAGTAGTTGTTTTATCTCAAATAAGTAACATTTGAGTAGATATGTTTATTTCGACTGACGTCGTGTGCGTTTACGTGTGTGTAACTAGAATAGGCATTATAGATGCGTGTGTATATAAGCGTGCTGCTTTTGTTAATGACAGAGTGTGTGCATAACGACAGTGTAAAGCTCAATGAATATTAAAGAACCTTGAAAATATATTTTCTTCCAGAGTAATTATAAATCGAGATATTTTCAGAAAAAAACCCAACAAAGTCTCGTATGAAGCAAAATGGGTTTGTATTATAAAAATAACAGTTATGTCGTCCTAGCCAAACAAGTGGGGCAATGAGAATAGTTACGTCTAAATCTTATAGACACATGAATGAGATTTTCAGAAGAAAATGGTTGGTATTATTAAAAATAACAGTTCTGTCCTAATAACCAAACAAATGGGCCAATAAGAATAGTTACGTCTCAATCTACTAGACACAGGAAAAATTGATTTGTATCATAAAATAACAATTGTGTCCTCATAGCAAAATAAATGGGGCAATGGGAATAGTTATGTCTTAATCTTATAGATACGTGAATTAGATTTACAGAATAAATTGGTTTGTATCATAAAAATAACAGTTCTGTTCTCATAGCTAAATAAATGAGGACATGGGCATAGTTATGTCTAAATCTTATAGATACGTATATTAGAGATACAGAACAAACGTGTATGTATTATAAAAATAGCAGTTGTGTCTTCATAGCCAAACAAATGGGGCAATGGGAATAGTTACGTCTCAGTCTTTTATACACATGAATGAGATTTACAGAAGAAAATGGTTGGTATTATTAAAAATAAAAGTTGTGTCCTCATAGCCAAACAAATGGGACAATAAGAATAGTTACGTCTACATCTACTAGACACATGAATGAGATTTACAGGAAAAATTTGTTTTTATTATAAAAAAACAGTTGTGTCCTCATAGTCAAACAAATGGGGCAATCAAAATAGTTACGTCTCAATCTCATAGACACATGAATGTGATTTACAAAAAAAATTACTTGGTATCATTAAAAAAACAGTTGTGTCCTCATAGCTAATAGCTAAACAAATAGGGCAATGGGAATAGTTACGTCTGAACCTTACAGATACATGAATGAGATTTACAGGAACAATTTGTTTGTATTATTAAAATAACAGTTTTGTCATAGCCAAACGAATGAGGCAATGGGAATAGTTATGTGTACATCTGATAGACACATGGAAGAGATTTACAGAAAAAATTCATTTGTATCATATAAATAACAGTTGTGTCCTCATAGCCAAACAAATCCGGCAATGTGAATAGTTACGTCTCAATCTTATAGACACACGAATGAGATTTACAGAAAAAAATTGTTTGTATTATAAAAATAACAGTTGTGTCCTCATTGCAAAACAAATTGAGCAATGGGAATAGTTACATCTGTTATATAATGATGGACGTAACTTGTGGGATTATAAACATCTTGATGAGAAGGTTATATAATGATGGACGTAACTTGTGGGATTACCTGTGGTGGAGAACGGGTGTGGGGTCATTTGTTTGCGACTGAAGTGCGTACCGCCGAGTCCATAGAGTGCAATGCTGTTTCCGGGAATCGAAACGTGACAAGTGACGAGACAATGTTTACCCTAGTTCAAAAGGTCATCCTGCACCTGCGTGGATCACGCGATATTACGTCACAGTTTTGAGATGTGCCAAAATTGGAGTTTTAAAAAATAGTTCGGACTTAGGAGGCGTAGAAGTCGGACGAAGGAATTAAGATGTAGCTAAGTCAGATCGGGAAATGTTTTCCCTAAGAAAGAATACTGGCGCACAAGATGTCTATCTCCCCCTGTCTCCTCAAATAACAAAGGACTGATTAGACAATAAGCTAGCTAAGAATTAACCACGATATTCATAAGTCTCCCTCTCTCTCTCAACGATAGCAAAACATCTCCACGGGCAATAGAAACTGACGCCGAATAAAAAGTAATTAAAATGAAAAGATTGTTGTCTTATGAAGCGGGTGAGAAAGGTCTTTTGTTACAGACAGCTCACGGAGATGGCCACTACAGTGCAGAGGCGAAGAAAGTACTCAACCACTAGACGACAGAGCAAACCAAGAAGAAACGAAGGTATGAATTTTTAAGGGGCTATGCAACACATCTAAATCTTATAAACACATGAATGAGATTTACAGAAATAATAAGTTTGTATTATAAAAATAATAGTTGAGTCCTCATAGCCAAACAAATGAGGAAATGGGAATAGTTACGTCTCAATCTTATAAACACATGCATGAGATTTACAGAAAAATTGGTTTGTATTATTAAAATAACAGTTGTGTACTCATGGCCAAACAAATGGGGCAATCGGAATAGTTACGTCTCAATCTTATAGAAACATGAATGAGATTTACAGAAAACATTGGTTTGTGTTATAAAAATAACAATTGTGCCCACAAAGCGAAAAAAAAAATCGGGCAATCGGAATAGTTACGTCTCAATCTTTTAAACACATGAATTAGATTAACATAAATAATTGGTTTGTATGATAAAAATAATAGTTGTGTCCTCATAGCAAAACAAATGGGGCAATAAGCGTAGTTACGTCTCAATCTGAGACACATTAATAAGATTTACAGAAAAAATTGGTTTGTATTATAAAAATAACAGTTGTGTCCTCATAACAAAATAAATGGGGCAATCGGAATAGTTACGTCTCAATCTTATAGACACATGAATGGGATTTACAGAAAAATTGGTTTGTATCATAAAAATAACTGTTGTGTCCTCATAGCCACACAAATTAGGTAATGGGAATAGTTACGTCTTAATTTTATAGACACATAAATGAGATTTACAGAAAAAATTGGTTTGTATTATAAAAATAACAGTTGTGTCCTCATAGCTGAACAAATAGGGCAATGGGAATAGTTACGTCTCAATCTTTGAGACACATGTATGAGATTTACAGAAAAAAATGATTGTATTATCAAAATAAGAGTTGTGTTCCCATAGCCAAACAAATGGAGCAATGGGAATAGTTACGTCTCAGTCTTTGAGACACATGCATGAGATTTACAGAAAATACCTGACTTACTTTGGAATATTTACAGGAAAAGCATCCATTTTTTTGCTACAATATACGCGAAGAATAATTATCACAGCTTTTTTTTTCAATTTCAGAGATTTCGCATTTAGATATTTCCGACGTAGGTTTCTTTACTTTGAAACAAAAAAAAACAGAAAGAACGTCAGTAAAGTGACCACTGGCGCGAACAGACGATAGGAATCAATCAAAACCAAGGGAGATTATCCACTATTTTTATTCTCACACTTCTCTCCATTCAACCTTATATTTTATTAAGACAATTTTATAAAGATGTATACAGAATATTTTATGATAAGGTTCTTTTTTACGAATATTTAATTTGTAAACCTCTCACACATTATTATTATTAAGCTAAAAGAAAAACAAGTAATGATACACACACACATATACACATGCACACACTCTTAGGAAAATCTCTATCATTCCAGTAATTATGCGACCAACAGGACTAATGAAAAAGAATTTCAAAAGCTTTCTGGCGAATATACCCGGTGAACCGAGTGCAAGAGAAATACAAACAATTGCACTTAAAGATACGGTTAGAATCTTTAAAAGATCCTTAGGCTGGAGTGTCTGAAATACCCGGTGAATGTCTGGCATCCGGTAGGATGCCCCTACATCCAGCAAAAACAGAAAGATAATAAAAATAAAAATAAAATATATGTATATATATATATATATATATATATATATATATATATACATATATATATATATGTTAACATGTTTATATTAAAATAGAAGTATTAAGTTTTCACATCTTTATTTTGTATTTTTCTTGTCTCTGTTTACTCATGTCTAGATATCCTTTGGTAGATCCTTTAAATAGCCTAACTCTTTACTAACGACCATTCCTTCCCCGATCGGAATTCAGAAAACTCTTAGTAGAAAATACCAAAATCTTAGAATATAGTATTAACAAACAAAAACTCCGTATATTATAAGCCCTATATATAAAACCAAAAAAAACTAATTAATATAATTAACTTTAATATCAGTAATGATATTCTAAAATGTTTATAGCTCCAATATAGTTTCGTACTTAGTACATAATTCCCGCCCAAACCTTCTATAATACGAACACATGGTCTGTACCTGATTAACCTCATTCCCCTGAAGATGGACTCGGATGGGTCTGAACGTACTTGGGAGACAAATCCAAATTTTGTCTTGCGTTTTTTCTCTTTCTCTTTTCTTTTCTGCTATCCCACAATTCCCAAGTAATTTTTCATACATATAACAGTTCGCCCTTGAATTTCATTGAGAATCCGCTTAATTGAAGTCAGGGAGAATTGTGTGTTCTTAAAATGGCCAATTTTATTTGATCCCCCCTCCAAAGACAACAGACTTGGGTGGAATCGTCGTCGTTTGATTTCTACACAGATTCTTCTGGATTTACCAATATTTCTGAACCCCACACTATTTGGATTTCGTTATTGGTGACTTTCATGCCCGTTTGATTTTTAAAACTTAAAAAATTTTTTTCAACTTATCAATCATTAATCTCCTCTGATGATAAGATTTTAATCTTTGAAAAGCCTGGCTTAAGGAATGAAAGAGAAGAAAAATAAATATTTTTATTAACTAAATTGCTCCTTGTTCTGAACAACTGAAGATATTGATTTGCTTCCATTTGCAGGTCTAATTATTTTTCATTGACTTATCATATATATATATATATATATATATATATATATATATATGAGTAAAAAGAAACAATGTACGAATCCACCGATCTTAATACTATCAACAAAAACAATGAAACATTTATCAAATTTTTCAAAATCTCTACTAATAAAGCCAAAGAATGGACTTCCCTTATTCTATAGCACTCCACCATACCAACACTTTACGGTCTTCCTAAAACCCACAAACATAATATGCCCCCACGTCCCATTATTTCCAGCATTGGAAGTGCCTCTCACAATATCGCTAAATCATTGGCAAAAATTATTTCACCACTACTAGGTGCTATCAGTAACGCACACATAACGAATTCAGGTCATCTCTTAAAAAAATGACAAAATATTACTTTACATAACCATACTATGAATAGCCTTGATATCACTTCCTTATACACAAATATACCCGTAAAAAATGCATTAACTTACTCTCCAAACACTTAAACAAAATAAATTTTTCTTGTTCTCTCCCAATTAAAAGTATCATAGATATCATTAGGAACATAACGTCTCTTACTTTCTTTAAATAAAATAATAACTATTATAGACAGAAATTCGGCTTACCTCTGGGGAACCCCTGTCCCGTATTAGCTTGCTTGTTTTTAGAATTCCTCGAAATCGGTCCTTTTTTCATACCGTATCCCTAAAACTGCTACCTATTGTAGATATATTGACGATATTTTAATTTTTCTACCTGCTAGTCATAAAATAGAAACATTAGCACAAGCACTCAACAAAGTTGAACCTTCTATTAAGTTTACTTTTGAAAGTGAACAAAACAACTCTTTAACTTTCCTTGTATTCTGTAGGGCAAAGGTCGGGGGTTGGGGGCCAGGAAGTATAGAGGAAAGAGAAAGGAGGAAGTAGGAATGCAGGTGTCGGGTAAGACGCAGAAGAGAGGAGGAGAGGAAGGATCTAGGTACGGCGTTGTAAACATTGATAGCCGTTGACTCTAAAACTCGGTACGGCAGGCTAACCTTTCGACCCCATATCGTAGTATAAAGTGTCAGAGTGGCAAAGAAGGGAATAATAATAATAATAATAATAATAATAATAATAATAATAATAATAATAATAATAATAATAATAATAGTGGCCCGGCGAATTTAAAAGATAAAAGATAAAAATAAAAATATAAAACCCGCGTGGCTGGGAAAAATACTGTTGGTATAAGCGTGTTATTAAAATAGCACTGGCTATGTAGTGCAACGGTTCCCAGTCGAGGAACGGGTCCTAAAGTGACATTCTGAGTGGAGTGTAGAGAGATATAAGGGAATGAATTTAAGGGGCTTACAAATGTTAAAGGTTAGAGGACTTAAAATGGAGGTTGTGGAAAGTAGAAGATATGGAAATAATATAGAAAAATTATAGAACAATAAATAAGCTTCGGATTTAACTGACAGGAGGGGGGGGGGGCTATTGACAGTCCGAGAGGAACTGTTACGAACTTGTTGATAGTGGATCTGGCTCTAAGAGTGTGTTAAAAAGATCAAATATTTAAGGGATCCGGCTCGGGAGAAGTCTATTGGAAAGTAGGTGTCTGTCTAACGGCTATCTATGGCATTATCTAAAGCTGATGTTAATAAAGAGGCGATGTTTACAAAACAGGCAGTTCTTCGCCGTCGAGGGAGGTGGGGGGTAATTAATCGATGAAGGTAGATATCTGATTCTAATAATTGGGATTACGTGGGGTGGGTGAATACCTTGATAAAAATATATTTAAAAAATAGATAAAGAAATATATTAAAATTTTTTTAAAAAACATATTAAAAAATATATTAAAAAATATATAAAAAAATATAAAAATATATAAAAAAGGGGAAATATGAAAAAAATAAAAAATAAAAAATATCTAAAATAATAAAAAATATATATAAAAAACCTGTATAAATATATATATATGTGAAAAAATATATTAAAAAATATATTAAAAAATATAAAAATATATAAAAAAGGGGAAATATAAAAAAAAAAAAAAAAAAAAAAAACTATCTAAAATAATAAAAAAAAATATATATATAAAAACCTGTATACATATATATATATGTGAAGAAATATATAATGATAAAGAGATATTAAATTATGTAAAATGGGGTAAAGGATCATATGCTGGGTGGTTATGGTTGGGGATAAGGTTTTTTTTGTGGATGGGTTTAGGAAATTGCGTCTGTATCTAAGGTTAGGTAAGGAGGTAAGGTCCATATGGGGTTGAGATATAGGGTGGTGGGTCAAGGCAGGGTATGCGAGATGGGTTTGTCTTAGTCATTATTGTGTCGGTCAGTCCAGTTTATGAGGAGTGCTTGGCGTCTGGGGATGCAGCCCCGGAAGACCTCATCTCTGTAGTTTAAGCAGGTGATATGCGGGTCCATAATGGCTCGTAATGGTTTTTTTCCGCATCGCACAAAGGGCACTTGTTGATGGCTGGGGAGAAAGATGGTCTTCTCTCGATGTTCTTCCATTTGATGGTGAATGGGGTCCCGTCGTCTTTTAATTGCCATATTCGGGTTGCGAGGCTGGTGTTGGCTCTGGCTCTGTATTTGAATGTATACCTGTGCACATATAATCTGTTTTTGAAGAGCCCTTGTGTCATTCCGATATATTTTTCTGTTAACCCGCTGGGGAGGCTTGTGACGTTAGCCTCATAAATTAGAGAGTTGAATTTGCAATTCCCCTCTAAAGGGCAGTCGTTAATCGGGATTAATCTCCAGCTTTGAAACAGACGGTACTGATGTTGCATTGAATTTATGTATTTTATATATATATATATATATATATATATATATATATATATATATATATATATATATATATATATATATATATATATATATAAGTATACATTTTTATTTATACAAACATTATTGGTTACATATGTGCATACATGTTTCGGTTGCACTCTTCGCAGAAAGTCAACCTCATCAGACCAAGGATTCAGAGAAATGGGATGGATTTGTAGATTTTTCTCCCCCGAATAAATCTTTGTTTGGGATTGGTTATTTTCTATTTCTTATGAATTGGTATCGGATAACTTATTTTACTTGTTTACCATTCTTCAGCCTTTTTATGACCTACCCATCTTTATTTTATTACCTCCTTAGTCCTGGCTACCTTTCAACTCTGTTTAAATTCCCCAAGTTTTACAAACACATTTAGGCATAATTATCTAATCTATCAGTAAAATACACACATATAAACAGATTTAATAGAAAGACAAGTACATATAAACAAACAGACATCAATATACACACACATCTAAACATGAACACACACAGAGATCCACTTTCAAGCAAAACATATATTTAAAGTACGTACTTGCGTATGAATATACTTTTAGTATATAAAACAGTTTCTATATATAAATTAATTTTAATACAAGAAATACACCCGCCTGTACAAGTAAATATATAAGCACAACACATATATACATACACGAACACACATACACACACACACACACACACACACACACACACACACACACACACACATATATATATATATATATATATATATATTTAAATATTTTCTTTGTCGTAAAATGGCATTGAAGAGACAATATTTATTATTCATAATGAATTTAAGAAATTAAAAAGATGAAAGGGCAGCTGACCGGTTTCGTACCTCGCTCAACAGAGCCAAATATCGAGGTAATGTATAAAAAATATAAAAAGATGCTATGAGAATTATAGCGAGGGAAAGGGGTAAAAAAAGAAAAAAATTAAAAAAAAAAGAAAAAAAGTTCAATCAAATAGAAACAACATTAAGCCCGAGGAGATTTTCTCTTTGTTTGCAAAGAGAAGGTCTCAGGGACTTAATATAAATTGTTTCTAGGATCTTGAGATGATAAGGGGAGTGCGACTTACTAAGAATGGAGAATAAGTCGACACTAAATTTAGAGGCACATGTGCGGTTATTTATGAGATGTTGACCTATCGACGAACCATAAGTATTATTCAAATCGTCAGTTGGTAAATAATTTGCATTGCGAATTTTTGTGGGCACGTGTTGTTTGACCCGGATGTCCAATCTCTGTGACGTCATCCCGACGTAGTGCATACTGCAACTACATTTAAATAAATAAATAATGGAATTATTATGATGTGGGGGAAGGACATCTTTTCGAATAGAAGTCAAGATTGGACGAGAGGAAAAAACAACACGCGTATTCGCAGCAAAATAACATTGCTGTACAGACAAAGAGATTTGTTTGGCGAATCTATCACTAATGTTACCAAGCCAAGGTAGGCGAAGGTAAATAGGGCATCTGTCTACAGAAGCTGGTTTGCTTTTGAAAAAATGTAATATATACATACATATACATACACAATAATGATAATAATCATGTAAATTAAAAATAATTTTTTTTTGTAATGAGACACTCTTCTAAGGGACTACATTCTTTCGGGAGCTGGTGGTAGTGTAGTAGATGTTTTTATGTCATGAGACCATCTTCTCAGGGACTACATTCTTTGGGGCGGCTGGTGGTTGTGTACTATTTTTTTGTCATGAGACTATCTTCTTAGAAACTACATTACATTCTGTGAATGGTCGTGGTTGTGTAGTATCTGTTCTTTTGTCATGAGACCATCTCCCCAGGACTACATTCTTGGGGGTAGTGCAGCAAGTTATATTTTAGTATCTTTTGTGTGGCCATGATACTATACTCACATACAATCTCTTCTGCTTTTATCAGATCTTCCAGGTATTATCTCCTTTAATTTTGAAAGCGTATTGTTGTACCTGTTTTGTTGTCATAATACAATCCTACTAAACATTAGCTTTTCTTTTGAGCATTAGTGTAGTAAATGTTTGTTATTTCCTCCTAATTTTGGGATCAGTTTATTTAGTTCGTTCATCATATCATCCCTACCGAGCAAAATTCTATCGGAGGGAGCATATGTTTGCTTGTAATATATATATATATATATATATATATATATATATATATATATATATATATATATATATATATATATATATATGAGAAAGAAAGGATGAAGGTAATCCGACGTGATGGGAAAAGGAAAAACCAAAAAGGATGTTTTTTTTATATATCATCAACGTTTCATCTTTATTTTTAAGACTTCTTCAGAATGATAATATTAAGAAAAATGTCATGCAAGTACATGAAAATATTGGGTTTACATGATGGGTTGATGGGAAGGAGTAGTAGCCACTGCTGGGAGCAGTAGAACCGGGGTCCGGGCTTGGTGAAGTCAGTAGCATGGAATGTAATAAATGTGGATGGTTCTGAGTGAAAAGTGGAGGGGTGGGGCTGAGCGGAAATAACTTCTAACTTACAACAAAATCTTCCCTCTCCCCCATCAGCCATTTCACCCTTTCGACCACTTCTCTCACACTCTCACCCACCTATCCCTCCCACTCTCAAACCACCTCATTTTTTCAAATCTTTTCCAACACCATGACATTACCCACTCACCAAAATCACAGAGCCTCCCCTCCTTTTCCCCCACATCTCCACTTCTCCGCATACACACTCACATAAGCCCCCCACACACACATCTTCTTTCACCACGAATCCCAACTTTCCAACTCAGTCATTTCTCACATTCTTGACGTAGCCATCTGGTGAAACATTCCCACTTTTCAAATATTTCACACCTACTAAAACAAAATCTCCCCTCTCTCCTCCTCACCCATTTCATCCTCTCGACCACTTCTCTCACACTCTTACCCACCCATCCCTCCCACTCTCAAACACTTCATTTTTTCAAATCTTTTCTAAAACCATAATATTACCCACTCACCAAAATCACAGAGCCTCCCCCTCTTTTTCCCCCATATCTCCACCTCTTCACTCACTGCCATCCACATTATTCCAGCTCACCCCACCCCTCCACTTCTTTACTCACTGCCATCCACATTACTCTTGCTAACCCCAACCCTCCACTTTTTCACTTACAACCATCCACATTATTCCCGCTCACCCTCACCCCTCCACTTTTTTCACTCAGAACCATCCACATATATATATATACGATTTTTTATGAGTTTGTTGAAAGAGCCGACTTAACAAATGTCTAAATTATTCGATGGGTAAATATTAGACTGAAAACATCGATTGTGCAGTTTCGATTCTACTACCCGATTATTTTAAATAGCATTATATGAAATCAACGAATATTTCTGCCTTTTGTAATAGAAAAAGAATTACGTATAGAATCTTTGTACATTTTATATGTAACGCCCCTTTCTCTCTGTCTCTCCCTAACTCTTTATCGTGCTCTATACTCCTATCTTTCTCCCTATCTCTCTCCCTATATATATATATATATATATATATATAGAGAGAGAGAGAGAGAGAGAGAGAGGAGAGAGAGAGAGAGAAGACAAAGAAAAAGTGAGAGCAAATAAAAACGGACACCTCTCTGACTTTGAGCATGTGTCCTCTTCAAAACGAAGATTACTAGGGAGTACATCTTAAATATATGTTTTTATCTGATGCGATCATACATATTTTCACTTTATTTTCTCAACATATTTTATTATAAATGTTTAATACTTTTTAGAAATAACATTTCATCAAGTGTTGAATAAAAAAATTAATTTAATATGTGTGTAGGTGCAAAAAAAAATTGAATATTTTCATAAAAGTAAACTTTGTTTTAGATTTAAAAAGTCACTTTTGTTTAATTTCAACGTGATAGCGTGTCTGTTTATCTCCTTTTCTCTCCATCTCTTTGTCTGTGTGAATAAAATTACATGATTCATTCTTTGTCGCTCCAGTCTGGTGAATATATATATGACATGTAAAATTAATTCCCTAGAGGAAGAGTGTTGTGTTGCATCACTTTTATGTCCGTTACACATTTTAAGATTAACATATAATGTTACCACAACTCATGTCTAGAATACTTATTTATATCTTCATAATAAACTATTAGTTGATTTTAATTCTAGGAAAATACCACTAGATAGTACTGTTTATAGCATAGTACCCAAGTTTTGGGGGCAATTAAACATTGGGAGCTGTGTAAAATAGTACCCATAAACATTAGAGGGTTCTTCTAACTCGGATTGATAGTACCAATAAAAATAGCAAAATGATTCCAACCCGGATGATTTTACGTTTATTTTAACTTCTTCATTTAAGAGTTATTTTCTTTGTATGTAATTCGTTCCCCTGATTTTAACCATCTATTTCACTGATATTTCTGATTTGAAAAGAGATTGTTAGTTCTTAGGAGAATCAGCATTTATAATTTCATGACGCATTGTATGACTTCATATAAATGTTGCTTTGATACTTGCCAAATAGTTTTCTTTATTTTTTCTTCGTATCTAATTATTTTCTGTTTAAAATAATCTTTCTATTTTCTCGTGCATCTTAAAATATTTCAAGTTAATACGAGACTTTGCGAAATAAAGTTGTTAAAAAAGAACGAAGTCTCTCGATATGTCTTTGAGAAGAAAAATAAGACCGACTCATTTGAATGGGAATCCACCAGTCTTTCCTCCCTTTTCTATAAATAAAGACAATCTTATGGAAGAACTGACAAAATTCGCAGGTCAAATCGTTTTACTTTTTTGGCATTTTATTTACTTACTTAATATTTTTCTTTATTTTTTTATTGTATGACGTTTTGGGAAATAAAGTTGTTAAAAAAGTAAGCCCTTGTATTTTTCAACCATTCTTTTCTCTCATCAAATCTCTCAACAAATGAAAATTTGTGTCTTTAATATCAATGAATAGTGAAATCAAAAACAGATTGGTATTCTTACCATGCTTTAAACTTACCCTCTTTCTACCTATTATCTATCTTCAATTTGTTATATTTTGGGGGAAATAGACAGCAAAATTTATTCTAAGTAGAAACTAATAATTCTTATCTATCCAAGCGATGGCGCAGAAATACATCCTTAGTATCTAGGCCCACGATTACCCATAAAAGAGAGGGAAAACTCTGATATATACCCTGTGCTACTGACTTCATAGGCCATGGCACCGAATTACTGGATGAGGGAGGCCTCCTTAGTCCTAGTCAACAACCTTCCTAAAGCTGGAAACACGAATGAAATATCCGGTTTGCAAACTTAAATAGCCTAACGAGTAGATAGGCTCTGCTTATCGCTCAGCATTTGTGCTCGTCTGTTGTCTATTCCGCGCAGAGAGGTCTTAAAGATACCCAATTCTTGGTTTTGTTTCCAGACTAGGACAAGGAACGACGTCTCACCATCTCTTTCTGTCCAGCTGGGCAACTTGGTGACACTTGCTTTTAACTTAGCTTCACATTACTAGTATTGGCCGCCCTTGTCTGACAAGTTAAGGGTACAGGTTTGACTGATTGTCTGGCTGCTATTTCCGACTGGTAGTACAGGAGCCTTAACTCTTAGGAAGCGCTAAGAGCAGCTGCACTATCAACAGTTGTATACTATCGCGATAATTGTATTGCCATGTCGCATGTGGAATCGAACCCTGCACTTATTTCAGATGGTTTTTCCCGAGGCCACAATCTCATAGATGAAGACTCACCTTACGGTCTAGTTGCGTCAACTTTGTTTTCTGCCACTCAACATCATCCACTGAATATTTGATGTAATTTTTTTTACTGTAGTTTATTACTTTCTGTTTATAATTAATCTTTTTCCCTCTGCCGTCTTTAAAGTACACTTAAATTGTAGGTTAACACGAGGTTTTGGGAAATTAAGTTGTTAAAAAAAGTAAACCTCTTGTATTTTTAAACAATTCTTTTCTCTACTTATCAAAGTTTGTGTCTTTAATATCAATGAATAATTAAATTAAAATAGATTAGTATTCTTGCAATGATTTCAACGTATCTATTTTCTACTTATTATGAAAGGGAAACCTATCTTTAATATTTTTTTTTATTTTTTGGAAGAGACAGCGAAACGTACTCTAATAGAAACTTATAATTCTGATCTATCCAGGGGGGGGGGCGCAGAAATACATGGCTTCATATCTAGCCGCGGGATTACCCATAAAAGAGAAGGAAAACTCTGATGTAAAACCTGTTCTACTGATCTCACACGTCATGGTACTGAATCACTCGAATAGGGAGACTTCCTTAGTCTTGGTCAACAAACTTCCTCGAGCTGGAGAGACAAAGTGAATATCTGGTTTGTAAAATTAAATAGCAAACGGAGTAGATAGGCTCTGAATATCGCTCAGCATTTGCGCTCGTCCTTTGTCTATTTGGCGCAAAGATACAATCACAGGGACGCATTAACAATCCCCAGTTCTTGGTTTTGTTTTCTGACAAAAACAATGAACGCCGTCCCACCATCTCTTTCTTTCCAGCTGAGCAACTTGGTGACACATGTTTGTCACTTAGTGTCACATGACTAGTCTTGATCGCCCTTGTCTGACAAGTTGAGGGTACAGGTTTGACTGATTGTCTGGCTGCTATTTCCGACTGGTAGTACAGGACCCCTAACTCTTAGGGAGCGCTAAGAGCAGCTTCACTATCAACAGTTGTATAATATCGAGATAACTGTAGTGCCATGTCGCTTATCTCAGGTGGGCTATACCGAGGCCACAATCTCATAGATGAAGATTCCCTTTATGGTCTAATTGTGTCAACATTGTCTTCTGGCCCTAAACATGCACTCACTTTGTCTATTATAAATATAAATGACTATGACAATAAACACGATCAAATCAGACGCCCCCCCAAATATCAATCAAATCGCATCCTCCCTTAAAGCTCTCTTTCAGAAATATCCGAGGGCTTAGGACTAAACCTCAATGATGTAGAATCATTTCTTCTAGTAAACTACCCAGATATCCTAGCACTAAGCGAAACTACCTACACTGCTCAATCTTTTCTAATCAATTTGACATGATTGAATACCTTCATCTCTTCCGTAAGGATTCGGATAAACATATGCACGGAATATTCGTAACACCCTTCCGTTGACTAGAGAACATAGTCTTGAATCAGATTATCAGACCTACATGTGTTTTAGATTAGATTTACAACACAGCCTCAGTTATTTATACTTCATCTACCTTTCTCCTTACACCCAGAACTGCCCCCTCCTCAACTGTGTCTAAGATAGTATTGATGCAGCATACTCTTTAGATCCGTTCTGAAATACATACATTTGAGGATTTTATTGTCAACAAAAAGATTGGCTTTGTTTCTGGAGCTATACAGACACAGCTGGTAACATCATGAATAGTTTCTTTATTGCACATTCCATTTCACAATCTTTACTTTTCCGACCAGCCTCCCCGATGGTGAGGATCAGCAAGCCTCACTTTTCGATCTATTCTTAAGAGAGAAGTTACACGGAAAAATTCAGATCAGATCATAGAAGAACAATCTTGGTGCTACCATTAAAGGGGCAAGAGCGAATACAACTAACCAACACGTGATATTTTTGTTTGTAAATAAGGGAAAGAAAAAAAACACGGTGGCGCTAGATAATCTACCTAAAGCGAAAATAAAGGAAAATCAAAAGTCAATGGAATTGAAGCAATTCTTCGTTAGACAACAGGGTTATTTCCATTGCATAGCAAATACAAATCTTCTATTTCTAATAATTAAAAGATATATTGAAATATACTTGTATGAAGAACCCTGAAAAGAGAATAGGTTTACTAGTATTGATTGTGACCGGTGTGTGTTGTTCGATTCAGTGCACATTGAGCAGTCATTTGTCTTCAGAGAAAAATAAAGGAAATTTAGTCAGAGGAATGATTCACGCGTTTTGTGATCTGACCATAGACTTTGGGGAAAACAAGTTTCAATCAAAGGTCAAAAGGGCATGACTCACAAATAATTGTCAAAAAGTTGGGATTAAATTACCAACGAAAATCAAAAGACAATTCTTGTTTAGAGATTCCTTGGATAAGTGCAGAAAAAAAAATAAAACTGCATATGTAAACAACAGGTGTCATCAAAGGAATTAATTACGCAGTGAAAAATTGTTCTGAAAAATGATTTCAGGTGAAGTGCAGAAAAAAATAAATAAAGATTTGTTCAGACGCTGACCTGTTGCAAGATAAGGTCAAACAATGATTAACAGAAATGGACTGAGATTAAAAGCAAAAAGAAAAAATTAAAACTGTATACGAAAACAAAGGGTGTCCGGAGAGAAATTGATGACGCAGTAAAAATAATTCTAAAAGAGAATTTCATGTGCATAGAGGGGAGTAGGGCGAATGGAGGGGCGTCGTTCACAGAGAGAGAGAGAGAGAGAGAGAGAGAGAGAGAGAGAGAGAGAGAGAGAGAGCGGCGAACGGTCGACGACTAGAACGACGGGGGAGAAGATGCGAAGAGGAGGAGTTTAAAAACAGTTGCGGGCGAAATTAACAGAGTTTTTTGGCTGGACGTTCCTAGGGACGGAGATACAACGTAACGAACTCTGGTTTTCTTTCTTGGAACATTACGAACTTTGAATATATTTCGCCAAGAAAGAAACACTTTCGTTGACAAGTTTTAATCGCCGAACGTTTCTCTCTTAAGACTTTAGCCAATACTTTCGAAGATACTCGACGAATTCCCCCGTTGACGGTCCAGGGGGAACAACTCCGCCCGTCGAAAATAGGAACAGGTTGTTTTTTTCTCTCGCCGAACAAAAACTTTTTCGACCATTAACTTTCGCCAGTGGGTGCGTGTGACTTACGAGACCGTTCCGGGAAACAACCCCGGAATGAAGGAGATGTAAAAAGACACTTTTCGCAAAAAAACCACAAACGCAGACTTTTTATTAAGGACACCAAAAACAAATATACATGTCCAATCTTTTTTTCCACAGGTCCGTAAAACAAGAAGAGAGAAAAATAAAGATAACAATTTCTTCCTATAACTGTGTTCACGTTTTTGTAACTTGTTTCCTGTCCTCACCTGCCCTGAGTGACAGCGTACTGTAACATACTCAGATCTGTTTATAAACATTCAAGACCAGGTTCTATTCCTTCCAGGCTCGATCCCGAGCAATCAATACCCTCTAGACCCAGTCCTAGATATCCAAGATCTAGTATCAGACATCCCAGACCCGCTTCTAGAACAGGTTTGCGATTTTCCAGATAGGTTTGTAAGCCTTCCAAATCGTGTTCTACAGTTTCTACATTTCGTTCTAAACCTTTAGATCCGGTTCCATATCTCCAGCCTTGTTCCAGATATTCTATATTTTGTTCCAGACAGCTTTCCGGACCTGGTGGACAAAATCACTCGAATTTTCACTGGCAAAATTTAAAATGTTCAACTTATTAGTGTAGAAGTCGTTAATATGTTAAGTTGCAAACAGAGAGACACGCCATGGATAAAGCACACACACTCACTTTGCCATCTTCCACTCTCGTTAGAGTGCTCTGCACGTATACAAGGAGCCTCGTCTCAGAGAGAGCGTCGTTATTGTGACCGTTCTACACGTTAGGATCACCCCGAGCGTTAGAAAACGTCAATTCTTGCTCTGTGCACTATAATACTTCCATAATTATTCAGTCGGGTCGACTGGTAATCTTAAATGATAGGGTAATTCTGTACGCATGTCCCATAATAATTATCTCAGATGACCTTGTGCCACTATACTCGGGGGGGGGGGAGGGTTAAATGTCCCAAGAATAGCATGTCTAATTGTGCTCTTACATGCACCAGCAGAGTTATTAAGAACTGACAAAGTTGATGCAGCGCCAATCAGTTAATAATGGAAAATCAATTGAAAAAACTGTTGTACAAACCTGTTCAGTTTCGTCACTTAGTCTCTGTCATATTACCTATCTCTTCAGCAAATACTCGCAGATTACCAATTACTCACTTTGTCCGCTTACATCCTCGTTAGTGTGCTCTACCCGTAAGGAAGGGGGTTCATCTCGTAGTGAGTGGTGTTTTTGTGATCTGGGCTTGTTCATGCACCAGTAGTGTCTCCTTCTTAGATAGGGTCAATAAAAGAGTCTCTAACCTAATAGGTCCCACACTGTCTACTAAGCTTCAACCCCTGTCCCATCGCCGCAATGTAACATATCTGTGCTTGTCTTACAACTACTTCAATGGAATATGCCCCGTAACGTAATAAACCCCGACCAATCTGACAAGCAGCAAAATCCCACCCCTTTATTGTAAGGGTCCCCAGATTCCCGAACGCTTTCTATTCTAATAGTTTGATGTCTCGATCCGTTGGACTTTGGAATTCCCCTCCTGTTCCCTTTTCCCTACGTTTTTCGTTTCTATGGCAGCGTGCTTTTTGGGGTAAATAGAATTAAAAAAGAAATCCACCAATGCATACTCCCAAACTTTAATATTAACGCCAACCCTAACCCTAACCCTAACCCTACTGGTTACATTAACTACAACTCTCTCATAACTTTCGTATTGTTTTTGCTTCATCTTCAGACACTTTATCGAATTAAAGCTTTCCCCCCTAATATGGCGAGAACTGATCTCATCAGTTGCGGTGGTAATATCTATACCCCTTTCCATCCATTGATATTCCATTATTGTGGCCTCTTGTTTTAAGGAATACAATAACCTATATCGAATGAACCCAGTGTCGAATTAAAGCTTTTCCCTCTAATATAGCTGGAACTGATCTCATTAGTTCCGGTGGTAATATCTATATTCCATTCTTTCCATTGATATTCCATTATTGTGGCCTCTTGTTTTAAGGAATACAATAACCTGTATCGAATGAACACTGTATCGAATTAAAGCTTTTCCCTCTAATATAGCTGGAACTGATCTCATTAGTTCCGGTGGTAATATCTATATTCCATTCTTTCCATTATGGCTGGAACTGATCTCATGGTCCCAGAGGAGGAGGTAATATCTATTACTCATTATTGTGGCCTCTTGTTTTAAGGAATACAATAACCTCGCATGTTTATCATCATGTGAAAATCTCCCTACATATACCTACAGTTTAACTTTTCTAAACGTATATTCTCCCCATGTCTCTCTTTTCTTATATCCACTGCCCTCCTAATAAATAATCATCTTCATCATATTGTTGATATTTAAGTGTCGTGGAACTATGATGGGGTTTAATTTCCGTGGAGGTCTTTCTGCTGGGCGCCTTACAAGGTCGTTTAGTGTAACAATTATTCAGTCTAACTCAGGTACAAACAATCAATTTGTTCCACATAATAAAAATATTGTTGATTCCATCGATTCTCTGTTACACTCCAAAATAAAATATAATTATTTTCTATTATTTTTTTATTTCAGATTTGAAGATTTAAAGTCGGATGTTCTTTTTCCTCTTTCCCCTTTGAGTTTTATAAAGTGTTGTATTCTGCTGTGCTTAAAATAACGATGTCACACACGAATATATAAAGATATAATGATACACCTTTATTGTCGGTGGCGATAAACGAGTGAAGAACGAAGACGCAGTTACAGTAACTTGACGGGGTGTTTTTCTCGGGCACAAATCGCCAATTGACAACAGGTTCGTGTTGATATTATATAACAATCTGTGACACCCACAAACGCCTACTGGGGGACTTCGCTGTCAATGTAGCAACGCCCCAGGGATATATATATATATATATATATATATATATATATATATATATATATATATATATATATATATTTGGTGGTGTGGGTTTTCCTTCTTCCGGTAACCTTTGCAGGTGGTTTCAATCAACCATTATTTTATTTCTGACGATACACTATGTTTTTTTCCAGACAAAGTGGCTTGATTCCGGTTGTTTAAAGACCATTATATCTCTACTAAACCCTATATGAATTCCACAACAAATGATTATGCTCGTATGAATCTATCGGAATATTTCGGTTTTGCTTTAGTGATGTTTACTTGCTTGTTTCTATCACATTATGGATGACCCAATGTCAGCTTTGTGTGTGTGTGTGTGTAGGCTCATCTTTTTTGTTGGGAGTATTATTTTTGTTGACTTGTTTTTTAATGTTTTTCGTTCATCAATTTTTGTTGCTGTGCCACTACATTGTATATTTGTGTGTATATCCGGGGGGTTTCTTTGTTTCCACGCACGCATAAGACATATTTTTAAACTCTTGTTTTGTTTTTGTTTTTTAGTTTTTACTTTGTTCAAAGTTTCTTGCACTAAATTAGATTAATATCTAAATTTATTTGTTTGTATTTATTTTATTTTTATATTGTTTAGCTTTGAGAAGAAGTTTGTTCTTTTTTATATTGTATCGTAAGATGGGATTTGATTGAAGACGTTAGCATATTTAACGTCGGAGAGTCATCAGTGAGTTTTCAATCACGTCGGAGTCACCAGTTGTGGCGAAGGGTTCCGAACACAGCTTAAGGGATGCATATATGGCTGCATGTCCTTCCAACGATCGGAGTACCATATTTATTTGGGCATACCACGTGGCATGGTGCGTTTATATTAGAGGGCCATGATTAATAAAAGGTTTTTAATTCTTATCTTATAGGGATAAATATTGTTATCCGGGTCACAAATCATTTTTAGGGAAATATTATAATGAGCTAATAATGGAGGTTTACTTAGCGATTTGTGACCTATTTGCGTTACGCACAGAATGTAAAATATGAGATTATTGATCCACGTGTGAAACAAAAATTAACAGAGTAAACAAACAAAGGAAAGGAAGAAACCATTATTATTATATTGGAACGGCGAAGGAAATGAAAAGATAAATGACAATAATAGTATTTACTAAAATAACATTTAACAAAAACAGTTTATTTTTGGATAATAAAACTTAAGTTTATTACACGAATGAAATGTTCAGTTTGTTACACGAGTGAAATATTCGCTGGGAAGTTCGTATTTGTATGAATGCGTGTGTATGTGCCGGCGTGGTTGATGTAAACTTATGTATGTATATTATTGGCTATTGTAATGTGTGTGTGTCTGGGTAATAGTTTTTTGTTCATGGTGATGGGAGATGGAAGATATTACCTTCTTTTTGACTTGGGCCTCCCCCTTTTCATATCGTGTATAATTGTTCGATGAGTATTCACCGAAAAAAGCATTTTCAAACCGATACTACCCATGAAAAACAAATCTTCAACTTGATAAAAACAAAAAAATATTAAAATCTAACAATACTGTGAATTTTATGCAAATTTTACAATCGATTCTATTTTTGCGAATTTTTTTAATCAATATTTATTACGCGTGCATATAAGTTTTCAAATTTTAAATCTTAACGATATTCTAACGATTCTATTTTTTACACGTACATTTTGCGAATTTCTTTAATCAATATTTATTACACGTGTATATAAGTTTTCAAATTTTAAATCTTAACGATATTCCAACGATTCTATTTTTACACGTACATTTTGCGAATTTCTTTAATCAATATTTATTAAATTTGCATATAAGTTTCAAATTTAAAATTATAATGATATTCCAACGATAGAAACTTTGTCAATATTTCAGTTTGGATCGACGTTCCCACATAGACAGCAATCTTTACTTGTGTTGTTACAAATAAAAACGTCTCTATATTCTTATTCGACATTTTAAGCAAGATACTAGAAAATAAAGCTCAGGAGGTCTACGGGTAAGAACGTTTAGATTCCCTCAGCAGACTTGCGGTTTCTAAACATATATGTATTTAAAAATTACCCCATTTCATTTGAAATAGACAATTCATATTGATTCTGTCTTTTGACCAATTTTCCGTAAATGATCTTCTCTTATGGGTGAATGAAAAGGAGACAGTTTTTTTTCCTTTTAATATTAACGTTCGCTTTAACTATTCATAAAAATCAGTGACGTGTATCGTGATTCATGTCAGTAACCTTTTAGCACAATGAAGCAAAGATGAATCGCACAAATGAAAAGGTTTTATGCAATTTACAACTCGTCAAACAGGTTCTTTTTTATTATTCTACGTCATCATTTAAATCAGTAAAAATAACTTAAAAATACCACAAAATGAATCATGTTTATAAACGTGACACTCAATATTTCTGTGTTGGTGTCGTCTTTGTTTGTTACATTGGTTCTGATATATATGCAGATAACACCATGTATATATATTAAAAATAAAACACACATAATATACATGTATTCAAAATTAATAATATAATGCTAGCCAAAGAACAACAATATTTAATAAAAAAAATAAAATGTTTTCTTCTAATATATATGTATAACAGAAATCTGATGTTTTTTTTCTTAAATGACTTCTTTATATGATGTTGTAAAGGGCGCTGATGGGGAGAGGGGTTGGAGTCATCTAAAGTACAATACACAATTTTAAAGATTCCAAATTGTCTTTGAACCGATCATACGACAAATAATCGCTGTGTTTGAATACTTGGAACTGATATAGATAATGTTCTATTTTTATTGATCTCAACTCACTTATATATATATATATATATATATATATATATATATATATATATATATATATATATATATATATATATATATATATATATATATACTCCGAGTTTGTATAGATCCACAGGGTATAAATTCAGGGAAGTTGAACCGGGTTTATGAGATTGCTTGATAAAAATATAGAACAGAAATATAAATATAAATGATAATTTATTTCATTTTGACTACAAAATTCATTTTGTTTCACGAGAGCAGTTTGAGGGGCTCACGATCTTCAGGTCTTGAAATAACATTATGTCTGTTAAGATAAGTTCACAATCACACAAAGTTTTATGAAGGTGACAGAAATGGAAAATAAAAATTGAATATGTATAGAAATAAAACAAAAAAAACAAAAACAAAAACGAAAACAAAAATACAAGAAGAAAAAAGAAAAAGAAAAGGGAAAAGAGAAAAAGAAAAAGGAAATATTAAGAGCTACACGGGACATAGTAAGGAAACAGAAAGACTTGGTGGGGGTGGTCGAAATATGAAAGCATATAATTACGGGCGGAGGAGGCAAGTGGCAGATTATTTGGTAATTTGCCTATAAAGGGGGGGGGGAGAGTAACCCTATATGGAGAGCGGTGGATGAGGAGGGGGGATAAAAATACTTAAGATGCTAATAGCAATAAAATGAAAATTAAAAAGTTAAAAATTGAAAATTAAAAATGTATATATACGGGTAAAAATAGATATAAAATTATGAATACAGTAAATATGTAATCATATATTAATAATATAAAAATATAAGAAATATATACATATATATATATATATATCCATATATATATATATATACATATATCCATATACATACATACATACATACAAATACAAACACACACATACACACATACATATATATATATATATATATACATACACACACATATATACATATATATATATATATATATATTATGATAACAATAATAATAATAATAACTATAGGAACAATGGTGATTAAGATGATACTTTTCTTATAGTAGCCCTAAAAATCAGTTTAGGTTCTTATTTATCTTAGGCAACGCTAGTATAGATATTATAAACGGTGGTATTAGGGAAATATATGAAGGTTAATCAAAATAAAAGCACGATATAGTAGCAATTAAGATGATGTAGTATTCATAAATAATTAAGATTGGCGAAAGGTCAATAGGTCATTTTTTATTATAATAAGGGGGGGGGCGTTATAATATCATGATGTAATATTGGTAGTTTGTTATAGAAGGGAAACAGTATAAGTAGTATTTATGGATGTAAGAGTAGAGGTAACATTGTTGGTTGTATTCAGAAATAATGAGGTAGAGTAGGTAAATGGTTACTAACCAATAGTTATTCTGGGGGATGCGATTACGGGGTAGGTTGGGAGAGGTGGGTAGGAGTGGGGGTTGATAATGTGTTAGAAGGGAGGGTAGAATGTGTTGGAGCGAAGTTAGGATAGTGTAAGTAGAGAGAGAAGAGAATAGAAGGTAAAAATGAAATTATGTGCGTAAGTAGAGACACTGTATAGGAAAAACACATGTGTCAACGATTAATATGGGATTTACAAGATATTAAGGTGGGTATGGGGACAACTAAGGAAGTAAAGTCTACTGTGTCGGCAGTTGATGGAAGTCTCCTGTTTCCTATTCTAAAATTTTGGGAATATTCTGGAGGATGTCAAACACTTATTGTTAATTTCACAGAAATTATGGGTATCTGGATTGTTACGATTCATACGAATTTTACACATTTATGCCCCTATATTTTCATAAAACTAAGTTAAACTAAATATAGCCAAGCCAACGGGTTCTAAAATTAATAATGATTGATTAATTTGCTTGGAAGTAAATCCTGAACATACAAATATATACTGGAGAGGAGTAAATAAATAAATATACATCAGTTTATAACGAATATATATATATATATATATATATATATATATATATATATATATATATATATAAGATGATGTAATGAATCAGAACATTCCAATTGTTAAAAGAATTAGAACAACAAGTCTAGTATGGCGTACGGTCGTTTCCAAAACATTCTGGAAATACTTTAATTAAAAAAATTATTTTTTCAATTAAACATGTTTTTTTACAAAGCCACTCCAGAACGCGTCTTCATCAGCGCTTTTAGTAGCACATCTTACAGAAAATTCAAGGAAGAAAATAACGAGTTCGTCTTAGAGGAACATCTAATGACAGGACGACATGCAGGGACAAATATTAGAAACAGGAATAAGTTACAAATATAAAATAAAAATATAAGATAAACCGATAATAATAATGATAAAAAGACATTATAAACATAATCTAAATTATAAAGATAAAATGAAAAAAAAATAAGGAATAAAATAAAGTAAAATATAATATAAAATATATAAATAATAATATAATATATAAGAAAACAAGGATAAGAGATAAAAATAAAAATTAAAATATACAATAAAAAGACAACAGGAAAAACTATAAGAAAATAATAATATAAAAAATAATAAAATTATAAATAAACAAAATCAAAAATATATTAAAATATAAAAATAGAAGGAAGTATAGTAGAGTAAAATAAAATAAAGTAAACAAATAATAATGAAACAATAAATAATGAAAATAAAAATAAAAATAAACATAATAATAAAATATTAAAAAATAAGAAATATATAAAAAATAAAAAAATAAAAAAAAATAAATAAAAAAATAAAAAAATAGAATATAATAAGAAATAAGAAATAAAACTAAGTATAATAATAGAAATATAGGGAAATAATATATATATATATATATATATATATATATATAAATAAAGAATATATCAAAAATTAATAAAATTAATAAAGTTAATAAAATTAATAAAATTAATAAAATTAATAAAATTATAAATAAGTAAATAAAAATAAAGAAATGAAACAAAATAGTTAACTAATAATTTAGAATTAAGGCAACATTAGAAATAATGAAGGTATAATTAAAAATAAAAAAAATAAAAATAAGGATAAATAACAGAGTTCCTTATAAGGAGATGATAATAAAATTTAGAAATACACAATGAGAATATAAAAGGTAAAGGTAAAGGTCGCATAGCCTGGACGCGCATGAGTGTCGTTGCCGACATCGCACACTGCCCATGGCCGTAGCGGCGGTGATTTGTTAAGAATCACCCTGTGTAGGGCACAGCATATGGAAGGCGAAGCTATCCCTCTCCTTCCGCTGCCTTGAACTTCCTTGAGATTTTTAGTCAGGTACCCATTTACTGCTGGGTGGACAGAGGGAGTTTTCGGACCCGAAAATTCGCATGCCGTGAGTGGGATCGAAACCGGGTCTGGACGACAAATGCTATAACAACTCGTCCACAGGCCATCCCTAATGATAATTTAATAAGAATATAGGATAAATATAAAATAAATAATCAATAATAATAGTATGAATTAAGAACTTGGAACTATAAATAAAAATTAGATGGAAGCATATACAAGTTTCGAACCAAAGTTGAATATTTTCAAGGCTCATTTTCTAGAGGTTTTTAAAGAAAACATCTCGCAGGGAGATGATTAGGGTAGGAGGGGAGGAGGGAGGCAGATGGGAAGGTATGGACAACGGTTTAGGGGGAGATAAACTCCTTATTAAAATGTATTATATGGGGAGGGGTCAAGGGTGACTAGGAAATAAAGGGATGTAATAGAGTGGGAGTATAATTGGGACTATACTAACATCCGTGCACAGACAAGTGCATGAGTACATGTGAGATAAGGGTGATGAGAAGAAGAATTTCTTATTAATTCTGCTGATTCTTCAGTAGGAGAGAACATGCTTTAGTGGAAATAATTATCCTCCATGTCTCATCGTGGTCTTCCACCAATTTGGCGTTTGAACCAATAAGTCCAACTGGAATGACATTAGATGTGGGAGGGTGAATTATATCAGGAAAAGTACTAAATTTAGTCTGGCGGTTATGCGTTATTTAGGAGAAAGTCGAAGTAAACAGAGTCTGTGCATCGAAATTCCGATATATTTCCTGGGTGAATTGGTTGGATTAAATGAATAAATTGATTTTAACCCACATTTTATTGGGAAAAGGATGTCGTCATACCTCCGTGGCGTTAGTCCTTATATCCTTAGAATTCCCTTTTACATACGTTTTATGTATGTAATTCAGTTGAGTAGTATTTTCCAAACTGTAATTCGTAGATATTTGCTCACAGTATATTTTCTGGTGGAAGTCAAAAACGAGTGTTACTGTTATTGTCTACAGCGCTCGAATGAGAGTGTTTGACGTTTGCGATTGTTGGGTTATTAAGGTTAAGTTATGGGTGGGAGTTAAATGTGGACAGTTTGGGTGCAGAGTCATTCAGATTACTCCCATAGGACCACAGAAGGAATGACCAGAGACGCTTTAGATTGGAACTTGAGTTGGGTTGAAACTCGTTGAAAAGTGGGGTTGGGCGATAACATCACAGCTTTATGGCATAGATATGAGACGACTTATATTTGTGAAGGTGTTTTATTTATAGGTTAGGGTCATTGGGTACTTCTTTTAGATGTTGTGCCTGGGGGGCTGATTTTGGTTGGATTTGTTTCTTATATTTGGGGACACGGACTCAAACACACGCATACACACATATCGAATTACATTCCAAGACATAGAGCCCCGTCGAAGCACAGTCCCAGTTCACTGGAAAAACTATTTTAAGAAATTTGGCAATAGCAAGAGGCATATTTGGGGTTATTAAGTAGTACTTCTATGGACTGACGAAAACCGGACAATATTATAGAAAAAGGGGGGGGGGGTAATTTATTATATTGTAACTAATTATAGTCCTTAAAAGGTAAGTAGGCAATGGTATTGATTGTGCTATCAGTTAGCGCTTTTGTTTTTTTATTAATGATAGTAGAGGGAAAGGGGGTGCTATGAGTCATGCACGATTTGAGGTAGAAGGGAAGGACCGAGACAATAATGGGGTTTAATAATATCATCACTGACACGAATAATAATAACAACAACAACAATAATAGTAACAATAGTAATATTAAAAACAATGATAAAGATCATGATGATAATGATCATGGCAATAACATCAACAATGATTGGAGTAGTAATGTTGAAGAACATAGTCATATTAATAACAATGCTGATGATAACACTTTTAATGATAATAATAATAATAATGATAATAATAATAACAACAATAATACGAATATTGACAATTATAGTGATGATGATATCAATAATAATAATAATAATAATATTTATAATAGTGATTATGCAGAATAAATCGTTAGATAAATCGTACTATTAGAGAGGGCTTAGCCTTATATACGGTTTTCTATTAAGACACTATTTATATACTTAAACATAGGACCACATCCTAGGTATAGAGGAGAATGGATCGAATCATGGTATCAAAAGTGGCCTCTCGGATTAGTGGCAGTATATCAGTTCATTTGTTTAATCTAGGGTAGGAGAAGTTTGGAGTTGGTTAACGTGTAAGGATAATATCATATTTATGCTGGGATTAAAATAATAATAATAATAATAATAATAATAATAATAAAAATAATAATAATAATAATAATGATAATAATAATAATAATAATAATAATAATAATAAAAATAATAATAATAATAATAATAATAGTAATGATAATAATAATAATAATAATAATAATAATAATAATAATAATAATAGTAATGGTACTAGTACTACCACCAATACTAACCAACGATGATATTCTCAGTTGTAATTACAATTGGTGGGTTATACTTTATAGGAAGAAGAGTTTACCAATTTCATGTTCCTTTTTCTCGATCATATGAGGGATTTATATAGGCTTTTTAGAGATATATTACTGCTTAGACATATGAGACCATCTGGGAAGGTAGGGAGGAGATGTCCGGTGTCTGTTCATGAGTTATGGTGAGGTTTTTGGGTTATGGCCATATGGAGATTATTGGAGAGTTATAGGTTCAGGGCTTATGGGGGTGGGGGTTCAGGTATAGGGAACACAGTACTAACTATAGGGAATATGTTCGTTAGAGGGTGTGTATCGAGGGGGATGGGATCCTCAAAAGTGGAAATTGGTCAAAATATCGAGATAGAAATATTGGTGGATAGGCGGTAATCTTGATGTGGATATTTGGTGTATACTTATATATTGGTGCTAGTTGACATGGACAAGGTTGGGGTATTTTGAGGAAACTTGGCTAATTCTTACCTCGAGTTGTACGTAGAAAGTTGTTAGCTGATTAAGAGATATTATTGTTTGGGGTTATCATTTGCCTGGCATTGGACTTGGAATGTCTTGGGATCTGTATTAGGGTTATGACTATTTCTTAATTAGGTGCATGAGGGGGTGGGCATAAGGGGAAGTAGAGGGGAGTAAGAGTGAAGATTTAAGGGACCTTAAAGTTATTGCATTTATACCAGGTTGTGTATAGACAGCTCGATAACACATCTTTTTATTTAGTAGGGTTCCTTTATATTTGATGATGGCTAAGGCTTCTTGTCTACACAAAGAACAGTACCTATCTAGCGGTTTATAGGATTTACTTTTCTTGATTATATTCCACTTAAGTCTATAATTAATGTTTCTATTTTTCAGGTTCCAGATATGCGCAGTTAGAGAAGTGTAGGTGGCCAGGCGGCTATTATTGAAAGTATATATGTGTCTGGAAATTCTATTCTTAATTTTACCCGCAGTGGAGCCTATGTATACCGCCTCTCCAGGTAGAGATATTATGTTAGTTCGGTTAATATTAACAGTATTAAGGAGGTTATGGGGAGTCGAGTGGTTAGCTATTGTATTATCGTCCGCTGTGGTAGAGCCAGAATCACTGTTGGTGTTTTGGTTGGTGCAGGATATTACAGTGCGTTTATAGACTACACTTTCGTGTTTGCAAGAGCCATTCAGGGGGCAAGAATCCCTGTCATTACAGTTACATAGGATTGGCAGAATTGAGCTATTTTGGGTTAGGGCTGCATTTATTTCAGTCGTATTAGAGCCTATTATTCTCTGTTCTAGATAAAGAAGAGTTGAGTGTGAGATTCTAATCGTGTAACAATAATAATACGAATATTGACAATTATAGTGATGATAATATCAATAATAATAATAATATCTATAATAATGATTATGCAGGATAAATCGTTGGATAAATCGTACTATTAGAGAGGGCGTAGCCTTATATACGGTTTTCTATTAAGACACACACACACACACACACGCACACACATATATATATATATATATATATATATATATGTGTGTGTGTGTGGGGGGGGTAGCTCTGTGAACAGAGTTCGTAAATATAATTTAATATTTATTTATAAATATCATTATAAGGGCCCATTTTAAAAAAATGAAAGTTGAGCACTGTTAGGAGATATTTAAAATAGATATTCAATTAGCTACAAAGCAAGACTCCGAGTAAGTTCTTTGGGTTCTCTTGTCTGTCTTGATGTTTACGCTGCAATTCTCCGTATCACGTGATAATTTCCTATGGCCGTGAGGATAGAGTGAAAGCGTGCAGAGTCAAAGGTGGCTCAATGAACCGGGTTCGCACCTTGTGACCGTTTGAAATTATCACTTCCTTGCACCGATGACAGTAAAAAGCTCGATACAACGTCGTCTGTAAGTAAATATAATTTGATATTTATTTATTTATAAATATTAATATATAATATATTAACATATATATTCAAAAAAAGTTATTGGTCTCTTATGACTGGGGAAAAACGCAATATATATGTATTCAACATTAATAATATAATTCAAGCCCTCTCCGAAAAAAAAACTCATTCATCAGAAACGCAATCTACAGAAACGCCATCTATCTAACCCTAATCCTAATCCTTACCCTAAACCCTAACACTAACCCTAACACTAATCCTCCTCAGAGCGTTACTATCTTAACATTAATATACACCTTGAAAGGGGTTTGAATCCTTGAGAATCTAACCAAATTCGCATATTTCAGACTTAGTCCTGGTAGAAAACGAGAATTTTACTGCTGAAAAATTTACAGAATACAAAAGGAGATCTATTTATATCAATCGTAGAATATAAACAGGGGTCATAATCCCAAAAATGAAATCGAAAAGACGATCATTAGATGTTTATCATGTAAATGTTTGACTCATTAAACAACTGAAAGCTTTTAAATTTATTGTTTTCTCGTTGTACTGATCAGAATGCCACTTTCTTCATGATTAAATTTTCACATATTCTTTTTATTTCAACTCAGAGCAACACTACAGTTAACCATCATGCTAATACGAGAAGCATCAACATGAAAGCAAACAGCCTCATGAAAAAAGAGTACAAACACAAAAAGGCCAAACGATCAAGTAATACAAAAATAATGACATACACACAACACGATGCGATGAAAAAATCCACTCAGACAAAATAGCAAAACCATTTATCGAAGTAATAGACATCTTCTATTTTGAAGGCAACACATTATGCTTTTTGGACTCTACCAACTTTAGAAAACAAATATTGACAAATTGTTACCTTTTCGACTCTACCAACTTTAGAAAATCAATATAGACAAATTATTACTTTTTGGACTCTACCAACTTTAGAAAACCAATAAATATTGTATCTTTACAATTTTTTTATTCTCATCTTTTATCTGTAGAATTGATTGCTCTATTCAATATACTGAGCTTTATATTATCACGATAGATTATTATTAAACGATAATTCAATTATATATATATATATATATATATATATATATATATATATATATATATATATATATATATATATATATATATACTGGCCAATATCTACATATTTCTATCGAAAAATACATCTTTAAGTTTCCATATTTTTATACATACATACATACACACATATATATATATATATATATATATATATATATATATATATATATATATATACATAACACCACATGTACCATACACCCACATACACTTTTAGCCTCCCCCTCTACTCTATTTCCTCACGTATACATGCCGTCCTTACGAAATCCCACAGCGTTCTTACGAAATACATAGGCTATGAATTAAGGAATACATCTACCGATATTCATCCTGTAAATGTATTTATAAGTTTGAGGAAAAGAGTCAACAAAAAGAGAGTTCAAACAGCCTGCAATATTTAGGCATACGCTATTGGAATAGGAAGATGTATTACAACGTGGTATCTGAACAGCAAGATGATAGAACAACAGACCAACGAGTGAAACAAGCTTGAACAATAGAAACAAGAAATAAATCAGAAAATCCTGAAGAGAATGAGACTAGCAACATTATGTCTGTGAGAGAGAAGGTGCAGATAGGAAAGAAGGGTGGGGTCCAAGAATTCACCAGCCAAAATATGACAACAGTACTCCATACAATCTCTGATAGTATATTTGTAGAGATGGTGAATAGCCTCATGTGGGAGAAAGGGTTCGGAGCGATAGAAAGAACCGATTTCACGAGAGGCAGAAAGAGCAATGGATCAAATGTGTGAACTCCAAAGAGATATAATGGAAAAGAAAGACAAGGAAGGTTCAGAGTCGATTCTCCTTCAAGAACAAACCCATCTATGAAAATCCCAGGAGAAAAACGGTAATGCCTATGATTGAAAGACAAGCTGAGTCTTCAAAGGATTAAACGAAACAATCCATTTGTTACGCTAATCCACAACCGAACTGAAATCAACTTCCAGATCAGCTGCATATTCAAACTGATCCCAAAGAGATGGACGAGAATGAACACCAGAATAGAGAGTTGTAGCGTCAGTATAGATGTTTATCTTCTGAATATCATTTTTTGAAAGATCATTGATATAGAGAAGAAACAATGTTGGACCTAGAATGGAGTTTCGAGCAAAACCAGCTTTGATAGTGAAAGATGACGAAAAGACACGATCCAGACTTACTCGCAAGTTATCTACTTTCGTTGGCGCTAGACATTCATTGTGAAGCGAAAAAGAGGAAGAAGTAAGAAAGGAAGCACCTCTTCTTGAAACAACAGAGTTTTTCCCTTCCATTTTGTTACGATAATAATAAACTGATACAGACAAAAACACCCAGATCTTGTTTCAGAGATTCCAGGCCTGGTTTTGTGCCGTTCAGACTCGGGCCCAAACACACCTGACCTTGCAGACCTGGTCTCAGCTATACCAGACGCAGTTACCAACATGGTAAATCTGGTTCTGAGCACAGTTTAAGACGTCTTACATCTGGTTCTAGGTCTTCCACATCGGGTTTTGGATCATCTAGATCATCCAGTTCTAAACTTTCTAGTCTGATTCTGTACTCCCAACTTCTATATCTGATTCTAGACCAGGTTCGACAAAAAGCGTCTACCCAACTAACAACCCTAACTCCAACCCTAACCCCGACCAATCGTAGAAGTTGTTACTCAGCCTTATTTCTAACACTGGAAAGTACTTTTTTTCGTTTCTTAAAATCAAACGGAATTTCAATTAACAGAGTTCCTTTCTAAGAACTTCCCGTCTGTGGAACGCGTTGCTGTGGGATTGCTTCCCTGCATCATATAACGTGGCCGTTTTCAAGGCGAATAGCAACAAATTTCTATCGAGCCGTCTTCTTATAAGATCAAATGTTGTCCATCGTTTACAACCTTCTTCTAGTACTGAACCATCATCGAAGTGAAAATCTTATTAACCCTTATCCTCAAGTGGCTTTTGGCCTTAATATGTGGGGACTCATCAGAGTAGAACATCAAGTCATCCAGTTATCCCTTAGCTATCTATATATATCGATCGCCCTCTCTCACGCATTTAGAGAAAGAGTGACTCTCTTTTTTCGGCATTGCCATCTAATTTACATATGTATGGCAGTACACACCACAAACACGTATGTAAATTAAATGTAAAATTATAAGTCGTGTTTATTTCTATATACAAATAAATGCTGTTTAAAATAAATGAATCTTCATAAAATTCTGAGTAAATCAAAACAATATATTTTTTTATTTTTGTGACAAAAGTATAAAAAACGTGACTTTTTTCTATAATTTTGTTAAAATAAATTTCGTAAGTATAAAATCTTCACATACACGTGACATTTTTGCATTTTTAATTAAGTGATGAAGAAGAAAAACACGGTGGGAAAGCAAAAGTGACCGTAAAAGGTCATTTTTGCTTTCCACAACATTTTGGGTTGCTTGTTTATACAAGATCAAACAAAGTTTACGTAGATATGAACATCGGTAGTTCGGGTAAAAGTGAGATGATTAAAATAACTTAACAAAAATATTATCTTGCTTTATTTTTTGCTGATGTTAGATACAAATTATAGATCGAAAAATAAAGAAAGTAAAAAGCAATGAAAGGGAAACAACTCTTCTCGAGAATAAAGAGTTGTTTCCCTTGCATAGCAAATACAAATCTTCCATTTTGTTGCGATGATAATTAAGATTTTAATCTATGTATTTAAAAAAAAAATTATTCGTCTTATATTAGCGTGTGTCAGTCTTCCAGTTAGAGCTTGGCAGTTTGAATGCAGGGCTTGGCTATCGCTAAGAACGAGAGTTCTAACCCTAACGGGAACCCTAACCCTAACCCTAACCCTAACGGGAAGCATAACCTTAAACCCTAACCCTAACCCTAAACACTAAACCATCACTCAAAACCCTAACCCATTTTCTTTCTTTCTTTGTTCTATGTTAGCAAGAAGAAGAAAAAGAAAAACAGCAAAACAAATGAATAAGAAAATATTGGCAAAATTCCCCCCCCCCCCCCAAAAAAAAATTCTTTCTACACTTTTTATAGAAAATATTTCATTTGACCCCCCCAACCCTACAGGTTTGTTCGGTTTTTATCTTTTTATCTATGTATTTTTTCTTTGAATTTATTCGTCTTATATTATCGCCTGCAAGTCTTCCATTAACGTTTGGCGCTTTCGCCTCGGCAACTCTCGGGCGCTTCCGCGATTTGCCGATCGTCACCGACGCGAAGTCACGGAAATCAGGCGCGTCATCTATAACAGCACCCATAATTCTATTCAACAAATTTGGCACAAAATAAATCAATCACACATCAGTTGGCATGTATGGAGAAATGGGGGGGGGGAGGGCTGAAATTAACAGAGGAACGGATACAGTGGCCCAACACGTGTTCAATTTCGCCTTGAATTGCTGCGTCGTTTGCGCATTTACTAAATCTCCTGATCCAGAGATCCTTATCGGTATTTTAAAAAGAACATAACTTTCGTTTATTTCATTTTTATTCAAATCAAAAATGTTAATGATTTATTCGGAATTTTATGTTAACGATTAATTAATCTTCATAAAA
This sequence comes from Sepiola atlantica, assembly GCA_963556195.1. Taxonomy (NCBI): domain Eukaryota; kingdom Metazoa; phylum Mollusca; class Cephalopoda; order Sepiida; family Sepiolidae; genus Sepiola; species Sepiola atlantica. The sequence goes on along the minus strand of OY744522.1, from coordinate 14,416,375 downwards.
TCTGATTGTGAAAAAAGAATAAACGCGTGACGTTCGTTTCTATAATTTTGATTCAAATAAATTTCGTTAGTATAAAATATTCACATACGCGTGACATTTTTGGTTTGTCCGAGTGGCACCCCATAAAAATATCTCAACGAACAAGACAGTAACCCTACCACTAACCCTAAGTCCGAGTGGCACCCGATAAAAATATCTCAACGAACTGAGCAAGAAAGACAGTAAGCTGGTATCGCAACAATCAGAAAACAAATTTATATTTGAAATTTTTTTAAATCAATAAAAATCAGACAGCAAATTAATACGTGGATTAATTAAGCCTTGGCCGCTTCGTACACACCACCACACATATGTAAATTAGATGTCAAAATAATAGGTCGTTGTTGCTACTATATAAAAATATATATAATTGAATCGCTATAAAATTCTGATTAAATAAAAAATATGTATCTTTTGTGACAAAATTATTAAAACGTGACTTTAGTTTCTATAATTTTGATTGAAATAAATTTCGTGAGTAAAAAATCTCCACAGAAACGTGACATTTTTGGATTTGAAATTAAACGATAAAAAACGATGGGAAAGCAAATGTGAAATATTTAGTATCGCTTTCTGTGTTGTTTGTTTTATACAAGATCAAATAAACTTTACGTAGATATGAACATCGGTAAGAGAACTCCAATTATTTAATATAAATGTTATCTTGATTTATTTTTTGCAGGTGTTGGATACAAGTTATGGAGCGAAAAAGGAAAGAAAGAAAGAAAAGGCAATGGAAGGGAGACAACTCTTGTTGACACGACATAGTTATTTCCCTTGCCCCAGTCTAGAAGGATTTCTTCTTTACTGACAGAGGACAGAAAAGATGAAATATAGTATCAGAACAGATACTGCACTTTGAAACGAAATAATATAAAATATACATTTTAACAAAATAGACATAAGGCCATCAAAAGTGTGAGGAACATGGGGGTCATTGGTTTGTGTTATAATTTGTTAGCTAGCTTCATTGCAGTCACCACAATACCACATTTACTCTAGGGAATAAATTACTTAAAATATCCATGAATGTGTTGAAAATAATAAAAACATTGAAATCAATAAAAATCAGAAAACAAAATATTTTCAAAAGGATAACAAAAAATAGAAATCAATAAAAATGAGGGAAAAAATTAATACGGTGGATTAATTAGCTCTTTCGCCGCTTGGAAAATCGAACAAAACAAATCGATCAAATTTTCCAGCCATTTTGTGAGTTAACCGCTTCAATATAGGATTGTCTGTACCAGAACCTAGTTTCCTTGGCAATTACAAATGACACAACAACCTGTACCTTTTGAAGTCTCGTTAGGCAAGGGGTTGCACCAAGCAAGCCTCCTTATCTCATAGTGACTGTTGCTGTTGTGACGTCATTCTCACGTCATTCTCACGCCCCATATTGCTAAACCCGAAGCTTAGCGGCTGACAGCGTCAATTCTTACAATCTCCACCCAATCACAATTCGAGAGACGTTCGCTCTAAAGCGTTTACGTTACCAATGATAAGAAGCCGTTACCCCATCCCCACCTCGTAGCATGTATCAGTCATAAATAATGACTTATTTTCTGTCTCAGAGAACTGTCCCTATTGTTGTTGTTGTTATATATATATATATATATATATATATATATATATATATATATATATATATATATATATATATATATATATAATAGAAATTGGTAGTTTGCTGGAAGCATTGCTGGGAGTAATAATAAAAGTTTTTTAAAAAAGGCTGAAGGCAATGCGAAGTTCCGGATCGCTGGAAGCTGTGAAGAACAAAAACAAAACAAAACCGAAATAAGTCGGATATAGATCGAGAAGGTTTGTTTATTTTTCTAGACAGCAAGGGTGTTAGTTTGTAATATCCGGATTATCAAGAATCAATTTGATATATTTCGAGAGATACACTTCCGGTTTAACACCCCAGCGCTCCTGGCATTTTCTCGGAATCCGGGATTTTTCTTTTATTTATTTTTGACAAGGAGAGGAGAAAGAAAGAAAAAAAAATCTCTCGAAATATATCAAATTGATTTCTACAATCTATCCCTCTTAATAAGCAAAATTATTCTGACCGAACAAAAACTAAACCTAGATCATAGCTAACCCTACTTCATATCGTTCTCACTTGCACTTATATACAACTCTCCGCATACACACTTACGTGTTGACTCTTTTGTCACATATATATTTATTCACATATTCATGAATCACCCACTACGAATCAAAACTACTTAATCACAAATAACAGCCTTACAAATTAACACAATTTACACATCCTTACAAATATTTAGATATTTAAACCCCTTTTGCCCTCAATTGACTCTCAAACCATCAACATATCCTGAACGAAAATACATTTTACTTATTACTAAAAATAAAATAATTTTTCTTTCTTGTCATGCTCACAGCACACTTCTACAGATTCTTTCAAACACATTTATACTCACACATTCCTGACATAGCCAACTGGTCAAAACTCCCCCTTCCCTCCCTCCAGCCTAAAACAAATTCACACCTGATCGCAACAAACATCTCCTCTCCCCTTTCCTATCATTTTGACTATTTCCTTCACACTCTTACCCCCCGCCCATTTTCAAATTATCTTCATTTCTTCAAATCTTTTCCCTAAACTATGATACCACCTACATGCTAAACACACAGAGTTTCCCCCTTTCCTCCTCCTTCCCCAGCCTCTCAAAATCCATGCCACACCTCACCTTACGCAAATCTACTAATATTCCCACCCCTCCCTATTACACTGCTGCCTTAATGGTACCCACTCAAAGCTTTCCATATTCATTTCATGCTTCGCCTCTACTGAATTTTCACAGCCTGGACTCTCCTCCAGCGCTCACAGTAGGGGGCCCCGGCTACTACTTTTCCTTTATCACTCCATCATGTCAACCCAAAATTTCGATGCCCTTGCATGACATTTTTCTTCAAATTATCATCCTGAGGAAGTCTTACAATAAAGACGAAACGTTGATGAATATAAAAAAATCTCTTGTTTTTTCCTTTTTCACTTCTCATATATATATATATATATATATATATATATATATATATATATATATATATATATATATATAGAGAGAGAGAGAGAGAGAGAGAGAGAGAGAGAGAGAGAGATGAAGGGCATATATATTCTGGGGTTTAATATACTTGCTTTCTTGTTATCTTGTATGTTTGTCTTCGTGCACACTGAGTGACGTCATCCACTAAAGCAAGTGGACTACATCGGGAACATCCTTGATGGCGTCATAAATGTATGAGGTGATACACTAAAACAGGTTGAAGAAATCAGGAATATCTTTTAGGACGTCATAAATGATGAAGTAAAAAAGGATGACGTCATCCAGTATAAGAGATAACTTGGACAATTAGTGAGCCAAAGAAGAATCGGTCGTCTATGTGGAGCTTGACTGTATCTGTATGCAAAAATTGAATCATTAGGAAATAATGTCTTCTTTCGTTTAAACCCCATTCGATTTTATATATAAAATAACCGATCTTCATGAAGTGAATCGGATGGTTTCATTAACATGTTTACTTTTAAAAACTCATTTTAATAAATATATTACGAGTATTAATAATTTATAATGGTTTGTTTTTATTTTTATACATATTATAACTAATTTCGTGGATAAATCTTGAAGGAAACGCGATTTTTGAATTTTGAACTAGAGATATATTATGTTATAAGTTACAAAGCATACTAAAATATCTTTAAAATTAAATACTAAATTTAATTTTGTTTTTCCCTTCAAAAAAGCTTCGGTAATCATAGGATATCGTAATGTGAAATTGGCTTGAAAAACACAAATCATCGAGAGTAATGAGGAAATACTCGGGAAATTTAGAGTTAAAATAAGTTACAATTGTTCAAACAATTCATCTCATTTAAAAATAATATCTTATTTTAAGTCGACGTATTTACAAACTGTGAACTAAACTATTGTTTTAGTGAGAGTTTAAATAATAAGTAATAACAAACATAACTTAATTTAATTCAGACTTATTATAGATTCGTTTAAATAATAAGTAATAACAAACATAACTTAATTTAATTCAGACTTATAATAGATTCGTAATTACATTTAACTTTGTTACATTGTTGTAAGCTTCACTTCATTATTGCCCTTTTTTCGTTTTTATTTTTACAATTCTACATGAAAAGTTGAGTTTGTCTAAAACGATATTTAGTCGACGTGTACAACACATACATAATAAAAACGTTAACTAAAATTCTACAAGGTAGTGAAAAAATCTTCTGGAAATTTCAAAATTAGGGGAATTACTGTAAGTCAAATTTACATAACGAACTGAAAAAAATTCTTAGAAATTCAACAAGCAATTAAAAAAAAGTTAATAGGTAAACCTCTACTAACCCCCGAAAAACGAGATTCTACTTCTTTTAGGTGATAACGCGTCAACACTCTGGAACAATTGGCAGAAAGAAGACAAAACAAAAACATTTTGTTTTATTTAGATTTTAGTTACGTACGTAAATTTAACGTAAAATGATCTCCTATTTCCAGGCCATCCTAAATTTTAGGACAATTAATTATTTTTTACCCCTAACTTTGTATAGAATTTGCAATATCGTAAAACCACACGTAATCGCCTAAAAAAGTTGAAATCCCCCTCTAAATAACGTACATCTTATCTCCCATAGCCAATATTTTTGTTAACTGGCGTAAAGAATTGAATGACCCAGAAATGTGGGATCATTTAACTTTAAATGTATATCTAAAACTGATCCTCCACTCGAAATTCGAAAGTATGTGTACTTTTAGTTTATTTTAAATTTCTGCTACGTTTTTCAGGGTGTTAACACGTTATCGCTTAAAAAAGTAGGATTTCGTGTATTAGTGGAGTGGGTGGGTGATTTTATTGAGGGTGTTAATCTACAATAATACCCCAAAAAGTTTTCTAATCTGAAAATAATGAAGCTTAATCGATAATAAGATGGAAGTGCGCATACTCACAAACACACACACACCCACACACACACACACACACACACATATATATATATATATATACACAAATATATCCTAAAAAATATATCCTATATTTGACACACACACGCACACACACACACATTCACACACACACACACATATATATATTTATGGCTTTTTACAAAAATATATATTTAAGTATATATTCTTTATAATATTTAAGAATTTTCTTAATTGCAAGCTCAATTAAGTTGTATTACAAGTTTCAAAGCATATATATAAATAATAATAATAATAATAATAATAATAATAATAATAATAATAATAATAAAAATAACAATAATAATAATCTAGGTAAAACATACACAGAGTAGTAATCCAAAGAATTTCAACCGGGTTTATAAAAAGTGCTCAATATCAAATAGAGCTTTTATATATGATTATTTTTATTTACACAGATATGTACAAAATCTGCGACACTGGCATGTCGATGATATCGATCAACATCTATTATAAACTAAGATCTCATCAGGGAGATTTAGAATCCGATGTTAACCTTAGATCATATGTGGAAAGAATGAAATGGAGAAAAAAGAAAAGAAATTTAAAATTTAAATTTGGGACCGTTAAGAATCAAAATCAAAAAATCAAAACAAAAAATTTTAAAAATAAAAAGTAATAAATAATATTAATGTAAAAATAAACAACAAAATATTAATATAACATATAAAATGTAGTATATAAAATATAAAATAAATTTATTTTTGGATTTTGTGCAAATAAAAATAATCATATATATATATATATATATATATATATATATATATATATATATATATATATATATATATATATATATATATATATATATATATAAAGACCTACTCTTGATCCGTTAGGCCAAAACCAGAACTACTATTTATTACAATTTCATTTAATTCTAAAATCAACAAGCTCTGGCATATCTTTTAAGATTTTCTTCTTGCATTAGTAAACATAGTAAGTTTCTTAATACTATACTTGCGGTTAATATAGAATTAAAAAGACTTAGTGCTTTGCTATTTAATGTAGATATGTGTGTGTAATGTGTAAATTAAATGGCAACGCTAAAAAGAGGGTACGCACTTCTCTAAATGCTCACATAGATATGAATCTATATTAGTGAGAGGTTGAATCAACCTTGGGTTGGAGGACGTAAAGAGAAATACATCAATAGCTAAGTGAGAGATGAGTTATCTGTTTTGTTAATAAAAAATTATGGCTAATCAGAATAATTTAAACATTTTTTAAATATCACTAAATCTAATAACGAAGGTTTATTTTAGAATGTATTTGTGTGATTAAAGTATATAAAAAAGGCATACGAACATAAGCATCCATTCACTCAGTTTGTTTTTCTAAATTTAATTTAATTAACTTAATTTTTCATTTAGTTTTGTAATGATAATAACAATAATAATAATAATAATAATAATAATAATACGTGGGACTCAGAAGAGAAATCTGAGTGTGGTCAGCAGGTGCTTGCTCTTTGGCCAACATTGGGACTCCAGTCGGCATCCTGTGAATGTTGGCTCGTCTAATTTCAGGAACAAGATGATCGCGGACCCAAAACATGTAAGTAACCTCTTTAATTCCAGGTACGACAAACACAAGAAAACAGTAATGAACAAAACAACAAACATAAAACCCATTGAAAGAAGTGGACCACAAAACATATTAATAGAATGCTACAAAAGAAGTTACCTCCCAAAAAGAAGCTTTCAGAAGTTAATGAATACTCTCTGGGACATGTCTACTGACTATCATACAATGGAACAAAGAGAGAGTGGTTCTCAGAACAAATCAAAGAAATGATAAATGTGTAACAGATCAAGAAATACCCTTTGGTGAAATCCATAGGTAGAAGATTGGCAAAACATAGACATTAAAGCTTAGGAGACCGAAGGCTACGAAATCACAGGATTAACTGAGTAAGAAGCAAGATAAGTTGACCACCTCAAATGATTTATGAACGAGGATCAAACAAACTTCCATACACGAAGATGGGAATAAATTAAAATCAGAAACAGAGAAAGTAAGGCAACTCCTCTCATACATCTCAACAGATAATCTGACAGATCCAAACAACTTAATATATACTCGGGCCAAATCAGTAAGTATGAAACTAAAACTAAAAACAAAAACTGGCCCAAATAATGTACCAACAAAACCTGGATGGGAAATCAGACTGGAAACATAGACAAGTAAACTTCAAAAAGAAGCTAAAACCGCAAATAAGATGAAAGAGAACAGTAAACGATAGATTAGAGGGAATCTGACTCACAAGGAAATACTAAATACGAAACATGAAGAATTAAAACAAAAGAAGAAACATTGGGACGATATAGACACAAGTTGGAACAGTACAATCAAAATAGGACCTTTGAAAACAATGAAAACCAGTTTTATCAAAACGTAAACAGAGAAAGAACAAGAACAGAACAAGCGGACCCGACAGAAACAAAACACTTCTGAGGCATTATATGGGAAAAGCCTCAAGATCACAACACAAATACCAAAACGGATGAAATACATGAAAGGCGAAGTTCAGGAAATTGAGGAAAGAACATGAATAGAAATTGATAAAGAAACAGATGAGACAACCCTTAGGAAAATGGCAAGCTGGAAAGCTCCAAGCCACGATGGAATACATCAATACTGGTGTAAGAAATTCACCCAATACGTGGAACGCTAACACAAAAAATGAGAACTTGTATCTACAAAAAAACACATTCTAAAATTGATGACCAAATGAAAAAGTATATTAATACAAGAATACCCGAAAAAGGGCAGATCCCAAACAACTACAAAGCAATAACCTGTTTCACAACAACGTGTAAAATTCTATCGGCGCTCTACTACTTTCTTGACAGTTGTAGACTTCTTGTCGAAGAACACAAATAATTCTGAAAATGGAAACAAGGGACGCATGCCCTGTTATACATAAATCAAAAGATCTTTAAGGAGATGAAAAGCAGAAAAATAAACATTGCCATGGCATGGATTGATTGCAAGAACGCCTACAACAGAATCTTTAATGCATTGATAATTGCATGCTTAAGACTGTAAAATATTTACAAGATTATTAATATGATAAAGAAAGCAATGTGAATATGGAGACTAGAATGTCCAGCTGCCGGACTGATTGTCGAGGACGGATCCTCGACTGATATATACCGTGTCATCAAATAGCGATGCTACTCGATTTTTGATTTACATACTACCCACATGAGTATGATGCGGCACGAGGCCGGAACGTGGAGAGATTAAGCTTGCGCCCCTTAAAATTAAAATTATAAATTGCCTTGGCAGTCCCGTCGGCATTTCCCGGTTGGAGCGCCTCAGGCAGAGAGCAATAAACTAACTTCCTGAAAAAAAAATGAAGGCAAGTAGCAACTTATTGGAAGAATATGTGGCTAAATAGGGACGCTGCCAGAACAATATCAATGTTGATTAGAACACTAGTCTGAGGAAAAACAACGTAAACAAACTTCAGAACTTGTAAACGATGTCAAATTGTATTAGCATACAAAATATGATACTTCATTTAGACTTCTTGGTTAGATTAGACGTTTAATTATTTTTACCTTGAAATTCACTTAATTTTTTTCTCTCTCTTTATTGCATCCCCCTCGTCTTTTTCGTTTATTTCTTTTATCGTGAAACTTTCGGGTTTCTAATTTATTTTTTGCGATTCGCAGCTGCGTCCTCGTATAATATTGCCAAATTAATTTTTCTTTCAACGTACAATTTTCTTTTCTTGTTTGAAGAAGACAAAAAAGGTACATGATATTGCCTAGATGTGAGCACACACTGACTCACTGATAGTTCGTCACTAACGTCGACGTTCTTAATCAAATCAACAGAAAATGAGTTCCGATGTGTTGCAACTCACGTAAACAATTTGCCAATTTATATCCATCTATCGATGTTAGTCTATATCAGCGTATCCACAACATCTACCAAAGTATTTCCCAATCTCTCTCTCTTTCTAACTCACTTTCACTCCTCATCTCTCTCTCAAAAACTCTCGATATCTCTATTTATATGAAGTAAGGCATCTCTATATGTTTATATATTTGTATGTACAGGATTAATTCCTTAATTATTAAACTGATCATTATAAATTTTAGTACATAACTGCTAGCTAGGCGTAAACGGTTGCAATGTGGGATATATTTAGTTTTATTTAGTTTCATGCAAAAAAGAAAAAAAGGGGGTAGAAAACCTTCGTAAAAATCAATTAGTTCCGCTTTTTGTGAATTTTTAACAATAACAGGAGTACGTACACACTGTTTCACAATGACATTAAGATATTTAAAGAAATGTATAAACTTTGTTATGTACTTGCGTGTGAGCTGAAAATGAGATTGTACAGAAAATAACAAACTCATCCAGTATTTTTTACATTATAAGAAAATGAAAAAACAAACAAAACAATCTTACGTATCGGTAGACATTTATACTTACAAAGCTTCTGGTGGTCTTTTGTTAATCAGTGTACATCGTCTACGAAGTGCGTTAACCCAACGTGTTGCGAGTGGGAACACTTTGATTTCGGTGGATATTGAAATGGCGAAGAAAATCACGCTGAACTACCGTTATAGACTCGTTATTCTTGACGAAACTGTCGTACGCGAAAAACGCGGTGTTTTATCGTCCATGAACTGAAAGGAGAATAAGAATGATAAGACTTCATGAACTCAAATCTGTGAATACATTTTATTTTAACAAAAGTTTAACGATCTTGTGATATTTTTAAAAACGTTCGCCCTCTCTGCCACCCCTATATATATATATATATATATATATATATATATATATATATATATATATATATATATATACATATATATATATATATAACTTCTTAGTAATATAGCAGGAAAGATCCCAGCAGAGTGCTCGATTAATTAAGAACTAGAGTTAAAAATTAACTGGCCTCTCCAAAACTCTACAATAAATCCCTAGCTGAATCTTGCTTCCCCGATAGCTGGAAAATGGCCTCTGCGGTACCAGTCTACAAGAGTTCTGGGAATAGAACCGATCCTCACAACTATCGCCCAATCAGTCTGCTGCCGATCTTTGCTAAAATCTTCGAATCCTTAATCAATCTAGCGATAGTAAGGCCCTTAGATAATGCTAAACTTCTATCTGACCGCCAGTATGGATTTAGACAATCACGATCTACTGCAGACATCCTAACGGTCATCTCTGAACGCATGTATCATACACTCGACAAGGCAGGTGAAGCTAGGGCAGTAGCGCTTGATATATCCAAGGCCTTTGACAAGGTATGGCATAAAGGGCTTCTCCTGAAAATACGCTCATACGGTATTACTGGGCAACTACTTAATATAATTAGATCCTTCCTAAACAAAAGAAAAATCCAGGTTGTCCTCGATGGCCGTTCATCTACGCAGCATGACATAAATCCTGGTGTACCCCAGGGATCTATCCTTGGACCTCTGTTGTTCCTGATCTATATAAACGATCTCCCTGATGACATAGTGTCTGAGATTGGTTTATTTGCTGACGACACCACGCTTTACTCTCGCCATGTTGGCAAAACCGACGCGATCATATCCGAGGCATTGGCTGAATCTTTAGAAAATGACATCCAGGCTGTCACAAATGGTTGGTAACTTTTAATGCCGCTAAGACAAAGCTCATTTCCTTTAATAGCTACAAAGAACCTCTCCAACCACCGATTGTCATGGCTAATAACACCCCACCTGAGAGTTCATCATTCAAACCCCTCGGCCTAACCTTCACAGGTAACATGAATTGGAACAAATACATTGAAGACATTGCCAAGGCTGCCACAAAGAAGGTTGGCTCCCTCTACCGTGCTAGTAAACTCCTCTCACCTGACATTGTCCTGTATCTCTACAAAGCCACCATCTGCCCATGCATGGAGTATTGTTGTTACATCTGGGCTGGTGCATCATCTACTAGTCTCTCCCTCCTTGACAAGGTCCAAAAAAGAATCGCCAACCTAATAGGTCCCTCACTGTCAACCAAGCTCCAGTCCCTGTCCCATCGCCGCAATGTAGCGTCCTTGTGCTTGTTTTACAAATACTTCAATGGATTATGCTCCGATGAACTGGCTACTCTGGTGCCCCCTCGGCGTAAATTCACTAGACTAACTCGACAATCAACTAAATCTCATTCATTCACTGTGGAGGCCCCCAGATTTCGGAAAGCCTTCTTCTCAAATAGCTTCTTTCCTCGTGTTGCTGGCCTCTGGAACTCCCTCCCTGCCCCCCGTTTCCCCGACAGTACAGACATGCAGAAGTTTAAAACTAATGTAAACAGACATCTCGCTGCGCGTATCCCAATCTAGGTTGACTTCCCCTACCTTCTCCCCTCTTCTTTTTTCTCAGTAGCCCCTTACGTCTACATTGGCGTCCTGCCTTGTTTGGGGTGAACTATGCTAAAAATAAAAGAGCATCATATTTATTTATTTTGGTACAGAAAAATTAATACAACATTCGTACCGTCGGTTTAAAGCACGGAAAGACTTAGCCATCCGGCTCTCCTCAGCTTCTGATATACTAATATATATATATATATATATATATATATATATATATATATATATATATATATATATATATATAGAAAGAGAGAGAGAGAGAGAGACAGACAGACAGACAGACAAACAGACAGACAGACAGACAGACAGAGACAGAGATAGAGAGATAGACAAACAGAGAAAAAGAGAGAGAAATCTTTTGAGAGAGATACAGATATTTTCCTCGTCGATCTCTATAAACTCGATATATTATATAGAATTTAACAGAAAGCTGAGTTGTAGTTTTAAAGTATTCAAAATTTCTTACTTAAAAATGACATTAAACAACAACAAAAATGTTGAAATATTTATAAACTTTTGAGAGATTTATGTCATAAACGGTAGACGAATACAACAAATATCATCGTGGAAGCCACTGAAAAAGAACAAAACAAAAAACTACTTGGTTTAAAGTTTATAAAAAATAAATGTTAATGTGTAAGGATTGCTGTTATTATATTTTATGAAATAAATACATAAAGAAATAAAGAAATGAAGAAAAAGTAACCAAGAAAGAGAAATTGTTACGTTATATGAATAGTGTTAGGATGTTAAAAATCTTTCGATCGGCAGTTTTGTTAATTGAGCTAGTGTTTTAAAGATGCATGCTGGGGCTTCGGGATAGGGTAGTGGTTATAACACCAATGTAGCTATTATATATATATATATATATATATATATATATATATATATATATATATATACAGGGATTTACGGAGCGCTCCAAAAAAAACGCGCGCTAGGAGCACCCTCCTTTTTGCTGGAGCGAAGGAGAGGAGGGCTAATTTTATATTCAGCGGGAGTGGAG
>OY744522.1:14246442-14398942 GCA_963556195.1 Sepiola atlantica | reverse complement strand
ATTCATAAACATACGAATTGGCAATTTCCATCGTGAATATGCGTAAAAAATGTCCAACAAAATGTATACAACGTTTATGTATTGTGACCCCAAAAGATTTGATTTACCGTAAAACAGGCACACAAATATATATATATATATATATATATATATATATATATATATATATATATATATATATATATATATATATATATATATACTTAAATACATTTAAAATATACAATTAAAACTTTAACGTTAGATGAAAGAGTTTGTAGTACTTTTAATATGTATCTATTTATATAAAGTCACATGTGTGTATATGTTTATATATTTCTATGTATAAGATTTGCTCTTGAATTCATTAACCGATCATTACAGATATTATAACACCGATCTAAAGCGTAAGGATGAGTAATGTGAACTATAGTTAGTTTAATTTGGTTTCATGTAAAGAAGCCAAGAGAGGGTGGAAGGCCTTCGTGAAAATTTAGATACTTTAGATTTTAATAAAACTTTAACCATATCAATTAAAAAATATTCCAAAAATGTGTGTTATTTAAGTATGTTAATGGCTTTTTATAAGGCATAATATGGGCAGTACTTCTTTTAGTATGTTAATGGGTTTTTATGAGGTATAATATGAGTAGTACTTATGCGAACCCCTACAGCAGTGCAAACCGTCACAGCGCCAGATTGTGAACCCCTTACTGCATACGGTGGTCAACCACAAAGGTGCGATATCCTGGTCGCGGTGCCGGATTGTGAATCCCCCTTAGCCGTGCAAATCGTCGTGGCAATAAAAATAGATCCAAGTTCCTCTAGGCCGGGATGGCGACGATGATGATGATGACTTCGCCAATTTAGTCGTCTAGTCCAGCTACAAACACACTCCTACGTTGAAACTGTTTATAGCAGCGAGCGAATGATGGGCGAACAGCAACTGGTTGGCTCTGTGGGGGCGAAGGATCATTCAGAGCAGAACAAAAGGAAAAGCACAATGTTCAACAACTAGGTCTGTTTTTTGTATAGAAGAGTAATTATTAATAAAACAAAAGAATTGATTTTACATTGGTCAATGGTAGGATTAATGTCCACCGTGCTCGTAAATGTCTATAACAAGGGTTGTTTTTTGCTAAATTATTTCGCTAAATTATTTGCGAATTCTTTACAAAAGTGTTTGTCTAAGTCACAAACTTAACGGGCGAAGGCGGTGGCTAGAATTTCGTCCGGTTTTTTTCTTCGGAGTTCGCCACTTTGGTCTTTCCCGGGCGTCAGTCCCACTCTGCTCGTGCGTGAAAAAAAACCCATTCTTTTATTGAAGCGGCAGCATTTTTGTAATTGATCTTTCTCGTGCGTTTATGGTCGTACACACTCCTTCTCCGCCATCTTACTTCCTGCCCCACTCTTTTTTTCTTAAAATAAATGGGATTATCGTAAACACAAACGCGACAACTTTGGCTTTCTCATTCTTTCATACAGCTGGAGGTGCTCTGTGCCCGGCTTGTAATTACGATGACAGACTCAAATAAATCTCCGTCAAGTGGATTCCTTTTTCCCAGGTCGTGACGTCTTCAAAACAACCACCACAGAATCGTGTTTTTTAAAACGCGTCATTCACCCAAACAATTATATCGCTTTAGCGATATTTCAGGATTTAATTTGCGATATGGAATTCTCTAATCTCCACCTTCCATCTGGCAACTGTCTCCTCGAATCTGGTGGTAATTGATTTTGAACATCTTACACGATTCCGCGAGACTATCTTACGCCTCGTTCTGTCGCCCGAATAAGTTCATTTCTACGTCAAATATATACTAGTTGTATATCTCTACTTCGCCTCGTCGCTGGGCCCTCAGTCGGCGTAGCATCACCACCAAGATGCATACTAGCGCATCACCAATGTCCCCGATCCCCATGGGTCCCCGAATACTTTGTCACATTTATTTTAATATTTTAATGGGTTTATGAGGCAATATATGGCTAGTACGTCTTTTACTATTTTAATGGGTTTTTCTTAGACATAATATTGGTAGAGCTCTTTTTACTATTTTAATGGGTTTTTCTTAGACATAATATTGGTAGAGCTCTTTTTACTATTTTAATGGGTTTTTCTGAGGCATAATATTGGTAGATCTCTTTTTACTATTTTAATGGGTTTTTCTGAGGCATAGTATGAGTAGAACCCTTTTATTATATTACTGGGTTTTTGAGGCATAATATAGGTAATACCTCTTTTAGTATTTTAATGGGGTTTTATGAGGCATAATATGAGTAGAACCTCTTATCTGAAAATTTGAACATTTTAGATGTGCATTAAATTTAATCCATAGTCATTAGAAAGCAAGATTAAACACGATTTTCTGAATTTCTATTTCTTATTGAAGCCCCTAAAGTCTTAAATAAGAGACATTTTCAAAAATCAAAATTATGTAATGGATTTTGATCAACATTAGAATAAGGACTCAAGACATAAGGTATATTAGTATTATATCTTGATTTTTATCTTCGTAAAGGGACAGAAATATGGCGCAAGACTGTTATGTTCGGGCAATTAATTTTACCCGTCCTTGGGCGAATACTATTCTAGTTCAGTATAAAAAATGAAATATATAGCATTTCTCCAGGTTTCATTATATATCTTTAGATTTGAAAGTTTGAATAAAAAAGGAATAATTAATGACATGAAACAAATCTTAAATTAAGATTAAACGCGCCAAAATATTAGGTTTTATTGTACGTTTATTTATGGGGTAAACTATGGCATTTTAGTGATATACTAAAAAAATTTACTCGTTCGATCAAATATTAAGTTCGGGGTTAATTATTTTTATCAGGAAAAAGTGAGTTTGCAAAGTCAGTTAAATATAAAACAATAAAAAGAAAACATCTGATAAAAAATATCCCTTTAGAAACTCATTATATACGAATGTATTGGGATGTCGCGTCTTTGATTGGTGTATAATCTCGCCACACACCGCGACTGGCATCCATCGCCGCCATTGTCGTCGGTATAATTCACACGGACACATAAGGCTCCTTTACAATGGAGGTTTCATACATTTTAGACGGATTGACAAATTACAGACACGAGAAATATATTTAAAAGGTTTGTAACTGTGTTAGGGGTGGGGAAGGATAGGTACAGCGATGGCTTGATCCGCCACGCTATGCTAGTTAACATTCTACGCCCGCCCCACGCTCACAAGATTTTTTTTCCGAGATAAGCAGCTTTTTGCGTAGTTGCGCTTTTCAAGCGTCGGACCAAAAAGAGACAGCATTCACGTCTCCGGAAATCACGTGATATATTTAACTTCCGTTTACCCGTTGAGGTAATCCTTCTTACCCCTGATCCGTCAATAATTCTTTCCACTCGACTGTGTGCTTTCCTTATGTCACAAAAGCATATTGCTGGTGATTAAGATAAACGAGAATTACTTTCTGTGACACACATACTAAGCCATTACGCAGTCCTTGACAATACTCATTGTTTATAGGCGAACCCGCCTCTCTAGAACTTGACATGTCGGTCGTTCAATCAGTTAGCCGATTTAACTATAAATTGACCTCAACTTTACATTAGACCTTGATCGTACACCTGCCGTTGCTTTTTTTGTTTTGTTTAGTTTTCTAAGGAGATTTGATCAATCGTACATAAAACAATATTTTAACTTCATAAGAAGAACAAATGAAAACAATTATCTGATTACGATAATATATTTAATTAATAACTTAGATTAAAAATAAACGTTTCCTTACAGAGAAAGTTTTGATTATAACAAATACGCTAACTATCCGTTTGAATGAATATAAGTAAATTCATCAATAAAGATAAATACAACTATTGCTACGTATCGCAATATATTTGTGATCAGATTTTTATTTATCTGTTATATTGGACGCATCCTCATAAGCGTTACGGCGCTATATATATATATATATATATATATATATATATATATATATATATATATATATATATATATAACAGTTTTTCATGGTAAACAACTGATGATCCCTTAAATAATGTTAGAAGCAAACTAATATAATAACTGTAAAAACTAAATTGACATACATGAGTGATTTTCCACTGAACGACTTGGGACCTAAAGGTTTTTTTTTCTTTAATGGTTGAGAAACTTCCGAGACTATATATATATATATATATATATATATATATATATATATATATATATATATATATATATATATATAATTTACTTTCTTAATTTCTCCTTTATCTCGTGATAATTACTCCTGTATAACGTGATAATTTCATTTGGCCTTAAGGGATAGGGCGAAAGCGTGCGGAGTCCTTGTTGACTCTGTGAACCGAGTTAGCGCCTGAGACCGTCTGAAATTGTAACTTTCTAAACTGATGATAGCAAAAGCCAAAAACGCCGGAATATTTAAGTAAAAATAATTTAATATTTATTCATATACATTGTGATAAAGCTTCTTTAAGAAATTAACGTTGAGCACTGTTTGAGATATCTAAAACAGACTGCCATTTAGCTGTAAGCAACGTTACGATAACGTTAGTTGAACGCTCTAGATTTTCTGCTGTTTACTGCCAGCTGTATTGAAGCAAAACTTAGACTTAATTTCACCTATATCACGGGATAATTTCCGATGACCTTGAAGATATAGCGAAAGTGTACGGAGTCTTAGCTGACTCTGTGAACCAAGTCAGCGCCGTGAGACTGTCTGAAATTGTCACTTCCTACATAGTCCAGGCAAAATAAGGTTCGACTTGGAACAAATTGCAACAGAATTTTTTTCACCACCAGGCATTCCCATGAGGTGTCTAGAACATCATACTAAAAGTCCTAAGAAATCAACGTTGAGGAAATATGTCTAATTTGCATAAATCCAAGATGGCCGCCAATTTTCGATAATTTGCCACATCTCCGCATTTAGATGTCATAATTGAGTGATTTGAAGTGCTAAAATGGGGTTTTTGAACACAAGGATTTACGTGGAATAGGTTACATTTTTATTGGATAAAGAATTTATAGCCAAAAATCCAATATGGCCAAAAAATATTGAAAAATGTTCATATGCGTGGATCCGAAACATAGGCAAACTGAAATGTGACTGTTTTGCTGCCTCATGTGACTAACTCTTGACTAACTTTATATTATAACTTTATTATAACTTACTAACTCTTGACTAACTTTATATTATAACTTTTTATATTTAACTATTTTTTTTATAACTTTATATATTATTTTTGTTTCTATTCCAGGGTAATTAATCTGAGATTCAGCAAACATTGACAATGGAGAAGTGTCGCATCTGTAATGAATCAATCTCTGACGGAAAGGCGACAGTTGTTCTTCGAACAAAAGACAGCAATGGCGTGAATCATGCAAGTAGTCAACGTGGTAGCGATTTGGTAGTGAATCCAGGAGAGACACTACACGTAGAATGTCGTTGCAACTATTGCAAAGCAGAAAACATTGCACGTGACCTAGCAAGGCAGCAACAACAACCACCAAAACCCCGCTGTGAGCTCCGTTCTGAACTACACTTCAATTTTCAAGAACACTGCTCGTTGTGTGGACAGTCAGCTAAAACTGGTAGGAAGCAAAGAGAACTGGGTGTTTTCCCAGTTAGGACAGAAGACTTTCAGAAGAGTATCCTTCAGGTTTGTCATTCTAGAAATGACGAATGGTCTGCAACAGTATTAGGCAGAATAGCATCGGTGAATGACCTACACGCAGCGGATGCAATGTATCACCAGCAGTGCAGTAGCAACTTTAGGACAGGGAAAAACATTCCTACTAAGCACTCTTTAGACACCAGTAGTACTGGAGACAAATCAAAGAGGCTCAAACTCGGAAGGCCTGAGATAGACGAGAGAACGTCAGCGTTCCTGGAAGTGGCTCAGTTCTTAGAGGAAAATGACGAGGAGCAAACCACCATACATGACCTTGTTCTCAAAATGTCAGAGTTTCTTCAGAACACAGAGCATGAACCTTACAGTGCTAAATACATGAAAACTAAAATAAAGGAGCACTTTGGCGAGAGGGTTTTAATGACTGTGCTGAGCACCAAAGAATGTGTGGTCACATTGCGAGATACAGCAAGCTCAATCCTCTATGCATTCCACAAGCAACAGAAAGCTGAAAATATTGAAGATGACAAGTTGAATATTATTGAAGCTGCTGCAAAACTCATTGCCAGTGATGTAAAGTCCATGGAAACCCCAAAGGATTTCTATCCAGACACGGGCGACATTGCTGATTCTGCTAGCTACATTCCAAACTCATTGCAATTACTGCTTAGGACTATGTTTGCTGGCAAAAATGTTGGTGTAAAACTTGCTTCGATTGGGCAGGTCATAATGCAAGCCATACGACCAAGGGCAATAATAACCCCTTCTCAGCTTGGCCTCGGTATCCAGATGCACCACCATTTTGCGTCACGTTTTTTGGTGGACACGCTTCACGGGCATGGGTTTTCATCTTCCTATGCTGAGTCATGAAATATGAACGGAGTGCAGCTGTTGTACAAGGTACTGAGATCCCTGGGTATTCCGAAGAGCACCACATAGAGTATATTGCCGATAATGTGGACCATAATGTGGCAACAATTGATGGCACAGGGACATTCCATGGAATGGTCATTATAGCTACTGTTACACCAGAAACAAAAACAAGCAAGGCTGTCCCCGCAGTCCATGTGACGGCTAAAGAGATTGCTGCCATTGGTCGCATCAGCATTCAGTACTTCAAAATTCCTCCAGCATTGGAACCTATCATCTACAATCCACTGGTTCGCACGACAGAAGAGGATCCAACATCAGAGTTAGATATACTGTGGAAGACATCATTACTTCTTCACTCTCCAAGGCCATCATGGTCTGGCATGATGCAATTCCTGCATCGAGGTCAACACCCAGGAAAAGCTTCTGTGACATTCCTTCCAATGATTGACCTTGATCCCAGTCATGCTTCATGTATCTACTCTACAATGAAGTTTGTGTCTACCCAAGCTCAACTATACGACGTTACTCCAATCCTCACATTCGACCAACCCTTGTACTGGAAAGCTTTAACGATTATAATGTCTCAACCAAATGACAGTGATTTCAAGCGCATAGTCCTCAGGCTTGGGGGATTTCACATGCAGACTCAGCGCTTACTGTGGGTCCTATCCATGCCAGCATGCGCAAACATCAACGATGCAATGCAGAAGTTCAGCGGGGTCTCCTACGAAACCATCGACCAACACAAAGATATTTCGAAGGCTAGACAGGCCAGAGATGTCAAGGACACCCTCGATCTTATCAGCTATCTGAAGGAAAGAGATCCATTCAAGGAGAATACCTCACTTCACAACATTGCTAATGGCATGGCCGCTCAGGACGGAGTCAATGTTGACCAAACAAAAGAAATTGGAGAAAAGATTCTTGTGAGCATGGCAGGGAAATCTGTGGAAGAGTTCACCTTCCGAAAAGCCGATGAAGCAATGACACTTGCATCCAGATCAACTGTCAAAGTCAGAGGGGAATCTGTAGTAGTGGATCCACAATTGGTGTTCCAGCGACTGGTAATTGTAGGTGAACGGTGCAAAGACTTGTCAACGTTATTCAAGTTCGAACTTTGTAGCCACCCTCCTGCCTTATTTGACTCGTCATCCCTTCCCTTGCAGGCCAATAAGGCAGTCCTTGCTGATGTTCTGTGGAAGTCTATAGATGAAGAACAACGTGAGCCGAGTGTAGACCAAGTCCAATATGTCCTTGATGGCGGCGCGCTACTCCATCGGATTCCCTGGCCAAGAGGTTCCACATATAATAGTGTGTGTCAGATTTATGTCAGATATGTGACACAGAAATATGGAGCTGCTGTCATTGTTTTCGATGGCTACAAAGATGAACCCACAACTAAAGATGCCACACAACAAAGAAGAACAGGAACCTGCTCTAGTTTGACCGTAAGCTTTGTTGGTGATATGATCATCCAATCCAAGAAGGAGGACTTCCTGAACAACAAGGCAAACAAACAGCGCTTCATACATTTTCACAGCGACAAACTAGAAAGGGCTGGATGCAGCACAGAACACGCAAAGCATGATGCTGATGTCCTCATTGTTCAAACAGCCCTTGCCTCTGCCAGAACAAGAGATACGGTTCTCATTGGTGACGACACAGATTTGTTGGTCCTCCTGTTATATCACGCTGATATGACCGAAAACGAACTGTTTCTGGTATCAGAGTCAAAGCAAGCCACCAAATCGAGAAGGGTGTGGTGCATAAAGCAGTCGAAATAGTTGCTGGGTCCTCAGATTTGCGACCATCTGCTCTTTGTCCATGCTATTCTTGGCTGCGATACCACTAGTCGCCTGTTTGGATTGGGAAAAGGTTTGGCAGTGAAGAAGGTGAAGACTGATTCCCTGTTTCGTGAGCAATCAGAGATGTTCCACAAATCAGGGCAAACACCGGAGGACATAACTGCTGCAGGAGAGAAAGCTCTGGTATCACTGTACGGTGGTACCAAAGAGGAAGGACTGGACAGCTTAAGATACAAACGGTTCTGTGACAAGATTTCCAAGAACACATCTTCCGTGGAACCACAAGCTCTACCCCCAACATCAGCAGCTGCAAGATTCCATAGCCTCCGTGTCTATTACCAGGTAATGGAGTGGAAAGGAACATGTGTCAACATGAAGCCACAAGATTGGGGATGGCACCTTGTGGACAGAAGGTGCATGCCTATACAGACAGATCAGCCCGCAGCACCACCGGAGATACTGGATGTCATCTGTTGTAGCTGCAAGAAAAACTGCAAAACAAGGAGGTGCACATGCCAAAAATATAATCTCCATTGCACTGCCGTGTGTAGAGAATGTCGTGGTACAAGTTGCTCTAACTCACAGGTGCCAGATTTGTCAGATGATGTAGACGACGATGCTTAAGCCGGATACCGCAAAGTGGCACAACTGGAATTGACACTCTTGAAATTAATATTGATGATCTGTTGTTGAAACACAGGCTTACTGTTGTTCATGAGTATGATAACAAACTTATCTATGGCTACAATTGTGTTTTCCTACATTTCAGTAGGCCCTAGGTTAAAAAATGTACCGAAAAAATAAAATGTTGAGCAAATACATTCTAAAAATAGACATTCTTTCCAGCATATTGGATTTTTGGCTATAAATTCTTTATCCAATAAAAATGTAACCTACTCCACGTAAATCCTTGTGTTCAAAAACCCCATTTTAGCACTTCAAATCACTCAATTATGACATCTAAATGCGGAGATATGGCAAATTATCGAAAATTGGCGGCCATCTTGGATTTATGCAAATTAGACATATTTCCTCAACGTTGATTTCTTAGGACTTTTAGTATGATGTTCTAGACACCTCATGGGAATGCCTGGTGGTGAAAAAAATTCTGTTGCAATTTGTTCCAAGTTGGGCCCTAAAATGTGCTATATTGTCTGGACTTACAGTGATGATGGCGAAAGCTGCAAACGCCGACGTATGTTGGTAAAAATCATTTCATATTTATTTATAAATATTGTTATGAAGCCCATTTAAGAAATTCAAGTGGAGCATTATAACAAATCTTTTTATTTTTATAATAGTAGGACCCGTGCCCCGGCGTTACCCGGGAAAATATCAAATACTTCTGTTAATTAAAAGAAAATCAATGGTAAAATATGTAAGAAAAAAATTACAACGAAAATATTTAAAAATGTAACTTTTTTCACCGTTTAAGAAAAAGAAGCTAATTCGAGAAGCAGCCGATTTATATTAAGAAAAAATGCCCCTCGCTTACTACGAGTGGTGTCATAGTTTGTAAACCATTTTCCACTATTCTTATTGAGAAATAAAAACAAAGGTTTAGTAACACTGATTTGTTTAACTTACGAAAGAACAAACTCATATTTTGGTATAATTGTAGACTAACACCCTTCGCTATCCCTTCCCCCACACAACAAAATTAGATTATTTTTAGGGGATACGTGAGAACACTATGAAAAACTTGGTGGAACGAAACACAAGGATTCTTTAAGTATGTAAAGACGGGATCAGTTTCGTATATAAATTCGATGTAAAATGATCTTCATTTTCGGGCTAGTTTAATGGTTTTTTTATGAGAGCTATATTATTATTTTTTCTTATATACATATGTTAATTAATGTTTGAACAGAAACATTATACTAATAATGATCCGTAAATAATGGCTTGCAAAATGTAGTATTGCAAATAGATCCCATATTCGACGATGAGGTAAAGAGAATGTTTTATTTTAGTTTTATTTTAGTGTGGATTTAAACATAATCGTTCTCGGTCAATTAAACTGTTTAGAACATTTACACGTTTTCGATCAGACTTTGATTTTTTCAAAATTATACGTAATTTTCGAAAAAGTTGTCTTCACTCTTTCACTTTCCCCCTCTCTCTTTCCTTCTCTATCTTTCATTTCCCCTTCTCCCTTTCCCTCTCTCTCTTTCCCTCTCTCTCACTCTCTCCTTCTCTTTACCTCTCTCTCTTTCCCCTTGTCTCCTTCCCTCTCTCTCTTTTTCCCTCTCTCTTCCTCTCGTTCCCTCTCTTTCCCTCTCTCTCTTTCACTCTCTCTTCCCCTCTCTCTTTCCCTTTATCTTCATCTATCTCTCTTTCCTTCTCTCTTTCCCTCTCTCTCTCTTTCCCTATCTCTCTTTCCCTCTCTCTCTTTCCCTCTATCTCTCTATTTTCATCTATCTCTCTTTCCCTCTCCCATGTTGGTATTTACTGACGAGCCTATGCAAGTAGGATGTGATACACGATCAGTTTTAACGTGAGTCTGATCCAACAATGGTTGGGTCATTTATGATGTAAAGGAAAGTCATACTTCTGACTGTGTGCCTCGTTAAAACTCAGAAACTATGCAGGATACGCTTACAAATCTTAAATCATCAGATTCAGTGTGACCATGACCTGGTTATAATAACAATACTGTAATAGCCCTTATCTTGGAGTTACTAAGAACCAGCGTTATGTGTGTTGGGACGTACTTTTTAAAATTTTTACTGGTAGTTCGGGGTTTGCACCAGGTCGAAGCACAGCTACTGCAATCTTCAATCTACACCAACTGTAGGAGATACACATTGGGACAGATAGTGTACTATACATGGCATTTGTTGACCATCGAAAAAGCTTTTGACATGGTTCCCCGGGAAGTGCTATGGTGGACAATGCGCAAGCGTAGAGTGGAGAAGTGGCTAATAAGACTACATTCATGTACAGGAACGTCATGAGCAAGGTCTGGGTAGATGACATTTACAGCGATGAGTTGAGTGTACATTTTGGAGAAATCAATGGTCATTCCTGAGTCGTTTGTTGTTTGTTGTCCTTGAGGCCCTCGCCAATATCTTCCGAACGGGGTTCCCATGGGAACTACTGTATTCCGATGACACAGACAATGTACACGCTGGAAGAAAGATTGAAAGTATGGAAGAAGGGCATGTAAGCAAAAGGTCTAAGGATCAACACTGGAAAGACAAAGGTGATGGTTAGTGGCCAAGAAATCTAGTTTTTGAAGGACTCTGGTCAATACCCATGCGTGGTATGTAGAAAAGGGGTTAGGAACAATGCGACACAGTGCAACCACTGCACTCTATGGATGCACAAAAAAGTTCAGCAGAGTACATGGTAGGCTCACACCAGATCCATACTTTAGATATAGGAGATGTCTAGGACTTGCACGCTCAATTGAGGGCCGCTCTTATACAGACTTTTAAATAGGTGAGGACACTCTGAAGGTGGTAGACTCCTTTTGCTACCTAGACGATATGCTAAGTGCTGAAGCTAGCTGCGAACAAAGTTCATATATCAGAGTCAAGACAGCTTGGAGAAAGTTCAGAGAACTTCTCCAAATCCTAACATCCCGAGCCATCCCAATTATTACCAGAGGTAAGGTCTATAATAGATGTGTAAGACGTTTGATGATGTGTGAGAAGTGTGATGATTCTAAAACTTGATGTCCCGATAAGTTGCCATTTTACTCAAAGCTGAATGTGCGCGTGTGTTGGACGGGGGTAGGTTCATACTATTCCAATCATATTAGTAAATGAACAAAATAATTCTGACAGGATTTTAGATTTACTTTCTAATTTCATCATCTGCTGCAGTATCCATTTTACTACGCATGCTCTTGAAACGATATCATGGCCATCAATATAACAGGCCAGGCGATCATGCAACTGTTTATTTTACTTTAGGCGGTGTGATAATCGATATAGCAGTGAAACCAGACACCCAACAAAAAACATCTTCGCCTCCGCCCTTGAGGCTCGCATTCACAAATATCCGGGACTTAGAACAAACATTAACGACATAGAAACTTTTCTCCTGACAAACTCCTCGGATATCCTAGCACTAAGTGAAACGAACCTTCAATCCACAATCTCCTCTCACCACTTTGACATGATTGATTACCTTCCAATCTACCGTAAGAACTCTGACAAACATATGCATGGGCTAGGAGTTTATGTTCGGAACGCCCCCATCTTGACTAGATAAAATAGGTTACAATCAGATGACCAAGCCTACATGTGCTTTATATTGACCTTACATCACATAGTTATTTACTTATATTTCTTATACCGTTTTTCATCGACCCAGGACTGTAGCCTGCTTGACTATGTCTCTGAAAGCTTTGATAGAGCACTCTCATTCGACTCGAATGCTCAAATACATGTATTTTAGGATTTTAATGCACGCAACCGTTTTAGTAATGATACTTATCACCTAAAAACTCTTCCAAAAGCTGAAGAGCTGTTGCTCAAAACGACGAGAAACTATGAGCAGACTGATTTTGAATCCCTCAAGGATCACATCAGCGACGCTCAATCGGGTGAAACCTTCTCACTCCCTGCTGATCAGTGTGCAAATGAGCTAACCGAATGGGTCAAAGCAGGCATTGATGCTTATGTCTCCAAGCGAAAATCCTTCAGCAAACCCCACTTTCTTCAATGTTTCACCTCAGAATGTGCAGCTGCTATTACTGTGAGGCAAAAGGCATTCCGAAAATTCGGGCGCCATAAGTCAACTGCGAACAGATAGAAATTTGTAGAGGCAAGAAATGATGGCAGAGTAGTGATAGATGAAGCAACGAGAAGGTATAAAGAGATAAACAAAAAACGCATCCAGTCACAGAAACTAGGTACTCGTGATTTCTGGAAAATCTACAATAGTCTGATGAACAATGGACAATCGACAATTCCCTAGCTATCAAACAACAACGATTTCTGTGGGCTTGATCTTATACCAGTAATAGTAATATGGAAATGCTCTGCTGAGCTGGTCCTTGTCATCTCCAAACTATACAACAAATGTCTTGCTGAATATTGTTTACCTGATAGTTGGAAAATCTCCTCTGTAGTACCAGTCTTCAATAACTCTGGAGATAGAACTGATCCTCTAAACTACCGCCTAATCGGTCTACTCCCGATCTTTGCTAAAATCATTAATAAATCTAGCGATAGTCCGGCACCCAGTTAATGCTAAACTGTTTTCTAGTCATCAATACGGATTTAGACAAGCACGATCTACTGCAGATATCCTAACGGTTTAATCTGAACGCATATACCATACACTTGACAAGTCAGGTGA
Organism: Sepiola atlantica; assembly: GCA_963556195.1. NCBI lineage: Eukaryota > Metazoa > Mollusca > Cephalopoda > Sepiida > Sepiolidae > Sepiola > Sepiola atlantica. Next base: position 14,385,349 of record OY744522.1, on the reverse strand, counting down.
AGCTAGGGTGGTAGCGCTCGATATATCCAAGGCCTTTTCCAAGGTCTGGCATGAAGGACTTCTCTTAAAACTGCACTCATATGGCTTTACTGGACAGATATTTAATATAATTAAATCGTTCCTAACAAAATAGAAAGATCAATGTTGTCCTCAACATGACATAAATGCAGGGATCCATCCTTGGACCTCTACTGTTCTTGATGTTCATAAATGACCTCCCTGATGTCATTGAGACTTAGATAGGAATATTTGCTGACGACACCACGCTGTACTCTTGTCATGTTGGCAAAACCGACGCGCACATATCTGAGGCAATGGCTGAATCCTTAGAAAATGACCTCCAGTCTGTAGTGGAATGGAGTCATACATGGATGGTAACTTTTAATGCCGCAAAGACAACTACAAGAAACCTCTTCAGCCCCGATTTTCATGGCAAATAACATCCTACCTGAGAGTTCATCATTGAAACTCCTTGGCCTAACTTTCACAGATAACATAAATTAAAATAAAAACATTTAAAACATTGTGAGGGCTGCTGCAAAGAAAGTGGGCCCCTCTACCTTGCCAGTAAACCTCTCACACCTGACATTATCCTATATCTCTACAAAGCCACCATCCGCCCATGCATGGAGTAGTGTTTCCACATCTGTGCTGGGGAATTATCCATTAGTCTCTCCCTCTTAAACAAGGCCCCAAAAAAACTCGCCAACTTGATAGGTCCTTCACTATCCACCAAGCTCCAGCCCCTGTCCCATCGCCCCAATGTTACATCCCTGTACCTGTTTTCCAAGTAATTCAATGGATTGTGCTCTGATGAGCTTGCTGCTTTGGTACCACCACGACGTAAATTCACAAGACTCACTCGACAATCTGCCAAATCCCATCCATTCACTGTGGAGATGCTCAAATGCCGAAGAGCTTTTTACTCCAAAAGTTTCTTCCCTCGTACTGCTGGATTCTGGAACTCCCTCCCTGCCCCCTGTTTTTTTCTGACGGTACTGACATGCAGAAATTTAAAACTAATGTAAACAGACATCTCGCTGCGCATCTCCCAATTCATGGTGAGTCCTCCAAACTTTCAGCCTTTTTCTCAGTAGACCCTTACGTCTACAGTGGCGGCCTGCCTTGTTTGGGGTGAACTATGCTAAAAAAAAATTGTAGAAATGATGAAACAGTGCTGAAAGCTTTTAAAGTAAATCTGAACTCGCCCTCCCCCAATAAAAAATAAATTAGCCTTTATTAAGGCGATTATTGGACAACACTATGAAAAATATTGTGGGGGAAAAGAAGGGGTGATCAGTTTCGTAGATTAATTCAATGTAAAATGATCCTTTGTTTCGGGACAGTGTAGCGTTTTTATGGTAGCTTAATCCAGTGCGATTATTGTTTTTTTTCTGGTATAAAGATGTGAATTAAGGTTTTAACGAAAAATTTGAACCAATAATGATTGGTTCAGCAATATAACCACATAACATTGGTTGTTGGTATTCAAGGTTTTCATAGCTGTATTTTAAGAGCAATACGGGGATGTTTTTGTTCCCGTATTTGAGCTAATATTTATAAAACTGACGGCAGCAACGCTTGCCGATGACGCGTGTGATTCGAGAGATAAATTTATGGCTACATTTATTTAATTGCATTGCAGAATTCAATAAGTTTGCAGACATTTCTTTTCGTTAATAATTCTTGTTCTGGAGTAAATTAGAGCCGCACAAGTCCTGTATGTGTTCCCCCTCCATGTAGATTTCCGACGGTTATTGACAGTTATTTGCATTAAACTTGCAGTTTCTTTCAATCATCAGAACACATCTTTTCGACGTCGACAGAGTGTATTATTGATTTCCTATTGTTGTAAAGATATATCATAGATGAATTGTTTTCGCGAATTCACACATGCGAGAATTTATATTTACGACTTGGATAATAGAAACAGGTTTTCATTCGTTAAACAGTCGTTCTCTATGGGAAATACGGATTAGTTAGTTAAGCTTTTTATTCGAATATTATTAGAATACACTTATATATAAACTTATATTGACATATATAAATGTATATATATATATTATTGTTACTACTAAACTTATATATATACATATATATAAATATATATATATTATTGTTACCACTATTACTACTAGTGTACAACCCTTGTCAAAAATGACAGAAAAAATATATGCGTCGCCATATATATTATTGTTACTACTATTATTACGTAAAGAAAAATATATGATCTCCCAGTGTTCGCACTCGCTATTTATCTAGATATATTACTGAAATATTTATAGAAAATCATAGCACTCCATCAGTAATTACATTTTTCATAGATAAATTATCATCATTTTGTATGACCTAAAGAAAAAAAACACCCACCATTTACTTTTTATTATAGAGTGGGGATTTCTCTCCGATTTCATTTCAGGCGGAGGGTTTACTATGAGGTGCTTATCTAACTTGCTATTTCTATTCTCGCTTCGCCTCAACACTTGAAATTATTTCGTCAAAAAGTTAAAAAAAAGCTTGTGCTTGACTCCCTAACTTTTGTGTGACGGGTTGAAAGTATATATATTTATGTTTATGTATACATATACAAGTAAATACACATTGGTCTTTATTATAGATGAAGTATCATTATTATACTAAATGTGAGTTGATCAGCGTTTGTTTCCCTCATACTTTTTCCCACTTACTTTAACAACACAAAATAAATGCTAACATCTAATTTAGTTCTTGGATTGAGTTATGTTTTAAAAATATCTATTTTTATTGTTCGAACTTGCCGTAAATTATAATTTATAACAAATGTATTTCTCTTGACCCTCTCACGCTATGTTGATTCAAACGCCCTCTAATAGTTCTTAATGACTCTGTTAGCATTTAGAGAAAGAGTTATTCTCTTTTTACAGCATGGCTATCTAATTTATATATATGTGTCTGTAGACACCACAAACACATATGTACATAAGATGTTAAAATGATAAGTATTTCTACTTCATATAAAAATAAAAAAAGAATAATAATACTTTAAAATACGGTGTGTTGTAAAGCAGAGAAAGCCAAACCCAATCAAGCGGGTTGTGTCATGGCTACCGACAGTTTACTAACTTCTTGCCCCCCACCCCCTCTGACGTAATTGTGGTCGGTTCACTTAATTTCGCACCTTTTAAATTTAAATTTAAAAATTTAACACAAACTTTTTCAAATGACTGCTTCACTTATTCAGATAACAGCGTATTGAGGTGGTAACTATTGTTTTAACATTTAACAAACACTTTTTCAAATGAGTGCTTCACTTATTCAGATAACGGCGTATTGAGGTGGTAACTATTGTTTTAACATTTAACAAACACTTTTTCAAATGAGTGCTTCACTTATTCAGATAACAGCGTATTGAGGTGGTAACTATTGTTTTAACATTTAACAAACACTTTTTCAAATGAGTGCTTCACTTATTCAGATAACGGCGTATTGAGGTGGTAGCTATCGTTCTAATATTTAACAAAAACTTTTTTCAAATGAGGGCTTCACTTGCTCAGATAACGACGTATTGAGGTAGTGGCTATTGTTTTTACATTTAACAAAAACCTTTTCAAATGAGTACTTTACTTGCTCAGAAAACGACGTATTGAGGTAGTGGCTATTGTTTTTACATTTAACAAAAACTTTTTCAAATGAGGGATTCACTTATTCAAATAACGACGTATGGAGCGGTTAGCAATTGTTTTAACATTTAACAAAAGCCTTTTCAAATGAGGCCTTCACTTTCTCAGATAAGACGTATTGAGCTGGTTGTTAGTGTTTTAACATTTAACAAAAACGTTTTTAAATGAGTGCTTCACTTATTCAGATAACGACGTATTTAAGTGGGTGCCATTGTTTTTACATTCAACAAAAACTTATTTCAAATGAGTGCTTCACTAGCTCAGATAGCGACGTGGTGACGTTTGGGACTATTGTTTTAACATTTAACAAAAACTTTTTCAAATGAGTACTTGACTTGCTCAGATAATTACGTATTGACTTGGTGGCTATTGTTTTAACATTTAACAAAAACTTTTTCAAATGAATTCTTCACTTGCATAGATCACGACGTATTGAGTTGGTGGCAATTGTTGTAACATTTAACAAAAACTTTTTCAAATGAGTTCTTCATATGCTAAGATAAAGACATATTAAGGCGATGGTTATTGTTTTAACATGTAACAAACACTTTTTCAAATGAGTGCTTCACTTTTACAGATCAAGACGTATTCATTTAGTGGCTATTGTTTTAACATTTAACAAAAACTTTTTTAAATGAATGCTTCACTTGCTCACATAACGACGTATTGAGGTGGTGGCTATTGTTTTAACATTTAACAAACACTTTTTTAAATGACGGCTTCACTTGCTTAGATAACAAAGTATTGCGGTAATGGCTATAGTTTTAACATTTAACAAAAACTTTTTCAAATGAGTGCTTGACTTACTCAGATAACAACATATTGAGGTAGGGGCTATTGTTTTAAAATTTAACAAACACTTTTTTCTGAATGAGTGCTTCATTTGCTTAGGTAACGACGTATTAAGGTGTTTGCTGTTATTTTAACATTCAAATGACGACGTATTGAAGTTGTGGCCATTGTTTTAACATTCAACAAAAACTTTTTCAAATGAGTGCTTCACTTATTCAGATTACGACGTATTGAAGTGGTGGCCCTTGTATTTACATTTATCTGAAAATTATTCTAATGAGTGCTTCACTTGCCAACATAACGACGTATTGAGATGGTGGCTATTGTTTTAACATTTAACAAAAACTTTTTAAATGAGTGCTTCACTTGCTCATATAATGACGTATTGAGGTAGTGGCTATTGTTTTAACATTTAACAACACCTTTTTCAAATGAGTGCTTCACTTATACAGATAACGACGGAGGTAACTGTTTGTACATTTAACAATTTTTAAAAAAATGAGTGCAGCATGTATTCAGATAAAGACGTATTGAGATGGTTGCTATTGTTTTAACATTAAACAACCACTTTTTCAAAAAGTGCTTCACTTGCTCAGATTACGACGTATTGCTGTGGTGTCGATTGTTTGTACATTTAACAAACACCTTTTCAAATGAGGGCTTCACTTATTAAGATAACGACGTATTAAAGTAATGGCCATTTTTTAAATATTTAACAAAAACTTTGTTAAAGTGAGAGCAATTTTATTTAATTTGTTCACCATTTTTTTTAGAAGCAGACAACTTTTATGAAATTACATTTTTAACATACCTTTTTTTGAAGATGACGACTTATAACAAAAGAAAGAGCAGTTTAATTGTATTTTCCCGAGTTTAAAAAAATTTTGAATACAACAAATTTAGTTTTTTTTTTCTGTGTCAGTTGTTTTTATTTCTTATTAGGGTTAGGGAACTTCTGTTTTTGGGAGGCGAGTTTTAGGGTTTTAGGGTTAGGGTTAGTGCTGGAATTAAGGGCGGGGAATTAGCGTAGGGTTGGTACTGGAATTAGGGTTATTGTTGGAATTAGGGTTAGTGTTGAATTAGGGTTAGGGATTTTTTGTGGGAAAAGTTCCAATTCATTTTTGATACCAGGAACTTTTTACTTTGTATCTCTTTTTTCCTTCAGCAAAAGTTCAAATTGAGAGAATGCATATTCACGAAATATTAGAAATATTAGAAGAAGTCAGAGAAGTAGAAACAAGAGATTTTGCTGAAGAAAAAGAAGATCTTTGTGCTTGTTTTACAGATACTTCAATGGATTATGCTCCGATGAACTGGCTACTCTGGTGCCCCCTCGACGTAAATTCACTAGACCAACTCGACAATCAGCTAAATCCCATCCATTCACTGTTGAGGCCTACAGATGCTGGAGAGTTTTCTACTCCAATAGCTTCTTTCCCCGTGCTGTTGGCCTCTGGTACTCCCTCCTTACCCCCTGTTTCCCCGACGGTACTGACATGTAGACATTTAAAACTACAGTAAACAGACATCCCAATTTAGGTTGACCCCCAAACCTTCTCCCTGTTTTTTCGTTAGTAGCCCCTTACGTCTACAGTGGCGCCCTGACTTTTTTGGGGTGAACTATCTTTAAAAAAAAACCTTCTTTCGTCTAGTTCTGTTCGTTTTCGTAGCATTCGTTGTACATACGTCATGCTGACGTCACGCTTATGTAACGCCTGTAAATTTTTGGTAGTATTTCCTGAAACTGTATCGTTCATTTTGTTATATTATTAACTGAGAAACCATTTCTAATAAACATTAACGCAATATTTTAACTATTATAGAAAATAACAAAAATATGGTTTCAAATGTAATCCACATTAAACATTAAACGATTTCAAAGGCATCCAACTTTCATCCACTCTGCACATAGATAAAATAGAAACAAAACAAACGATATGTTGTTTATACATAGTAAATAATACATTACAAATAAGGCATCCAACTTTCATCCACTCTGCACATAGATAAAATAGAAACAAAACAAACGATATGTTGTTTATACATAGTAAATAATACATTACAAATAAGGCATCCAACTTTCATCCGCTCTGCACATAGATAAAATAGAAACAAAACAAACGATATGTTGTTTATACATAGTAAATAATACATTACAAATAAGTTTTTTTTATACATTCTGGCTTTCTTAAATAAATAATCTGAGGGAAACAATTATTTTATAATCTGTAAAAACTATTTTTTTCATAATTTTAATTTAATTCGTTTTATATTCGTCTGTTTCTTTCCTTCTGTAGTTGAACTTTTGCTAAAATAACGTCGTTGATTATAAATGCACTAGCAATAATGAGAGAATGGTAACATGACCGCAGAAAAAGGAGGAGAAAATCCATGGAAGGATGCTATTATGACAATAGAACAGATACTTCATAACACACATAAAGAGAGAGAGAGAGAGAGGGAGAGAGAGAGAGAGAGAGCGACGGGGGAAGTGCAATGGATGACCTACCGTAAACAATAAATTTAATTATACAGGGTGATTCATAAGTCACTTAGCTATTTATTTTTTGAAATTCTAAAGTTAAAAAATACGGTAATACAAAACAGAAAGTTTATTCAACAAATTCATTTATGGGAGTTTAAAATTACAGCAAATTTTCAAAATTTCCACCGTCGTTCTGCATGCATAGCTCCATTCTTTTTTGCAAGGAATTTACGACTCTTTGTAGCATATTTGATTGGTTATGGTGTTGTGCGAAGGAGGCTTTCTGTTCACATCACGTTTCCATTGCCTTTCAACAAGTGTGGGAGATTCATCAAATTTGGCCATATGAATAACAATAAAAATTCGCTCTTCAATTGTAAATGACATTTTAAATAGCTAAGTGAAGTGACTTATGAATCACCCTGTAAATTATCAGGCTGAGTTTTTATACGCAATAACCTTTAAAAATATTTCTCTTTTCTTAAACAAATCAAATAAATTCCGAAAGATTCTTCTCTTTGAATTGTGTATCGTGTGTGTTTATTTTTACTTGATTTGTTGTCGTTTTTTGTTGTTTTGTTTTGTTTGTTTGAATGTTATTTTTAGAAAACTTATAACAATCCACAGAAAGGTTAAATGTTCAGATAATCTAACGATAACAATAAAAATTGATTTGCAGTTAACTTCCTGCCGAAATGAAATGACATATTTAATCTAAGAAAATATACAAGAAAGTACTTAGATTGACATTTTAAAAAACATCCAGATTGCCAAGCAAATAAATTATCTTTTACTGTCAAAAATAACTCCACTTTTCAATTTTTTACTTTGACAGTTTTTATCGACAAAGTTCAGGAAAGACAGATTTATAGTCTATGTAATACTTACAGGGCTATCCGGCGTTGCCCGGGGCAATAAAACAATATAGAAGAACTTAAATAGTGTGTAACATCTTTATATTAAATTTTCTCTCTAAGTATCTCTCTTCCCCTACCCATTCTTCTTCTCATCTCTCCAACCCTCGCTTTCTACTCCGCCCAGTTCATTCATATTTGTGTTTTAATGTGGTGAAAAAATTATAATGCAATTAATTCACTACATCTACCCCTTTTAAATGTAAGATGAAGTGTTTGTAAAGAATAAGAATTCAAAAAATCTGTAAATGTTGTGATGAAAGAAACGTGTTTTCTCAGAACGGAGAAAATGAGTAATCATGGTTAGTTCGGCTAGTGCCGTGTGCGTTTACGTGCGTGTAAATGGTATGTATGTGTATATTAGCGAGCCTGTTTTTGTTACTGTGAGAGTGTATACACGAACTGTATATATACCTTCAGTGAGCAGCGTGTGTGTGTAGGCTTAGTTGGGTGTAAAGAAGTTCGTGTGTCTCTCTCTTTGTTTGTAAAGGACTCACAATCTCCGTACCAGTGAAGAGAATGGATTGTGATGTACGAACTATATTCATAACTAAAGAGAACGAAAAATGCTGTTTGGGGACTGAATGTTTCTTGTGCTAAAAAATCCTGCGCCTTACATATAGCCGGTTCCACTATTCAGTGGAACGTCCGTTTTATATGCGTGCATATGTTGGACGGTTTTAGAAATTAAGTTAAAAAATTACTTAAATAACATAAGTTTCTTATGGGAAAAGTACTGTCCAAGCAAAGCAATAGTTTGATATGGGTTATGCGGAATCTGTTGTCAGAAACAACTGTTATGCACTGAGATGCTGAATTTAAACGTGGTCATACAAACACGAGTGCTGCTGAATACTGAGCTCGCCTGAATTCGGCAGTTGTTCCGGCAAATACGCACATTTGTCAACAAAAAAGCTATGGTCAAAGCGGGTGCCATATTTGCTCACAGTCTATCAAAAACAACAACGCCTTTTATTTGAAGGAAGAAATCGCCCAAAATAGTAACACATGAAGAGAAAAGATCTCTGTTACAAAAACAAAACACCATGTCACAAGATTATCGTAAAAAATGAAAAAAAAACAACGTAAAGTGCTAATTGCTTCCATATTCATCCATCTTTTTCAGATCTGACCGTCGAGCAACTATCGGCTTTTTACAGGCCTAAAAAACATGCTCCAATAAAGAAGTGATATCGGAAACTGAGATGTTTTTGATGTCAAAAACAAATAGTTTTAAAAAGAAATGCATCAAATTATTAGAGAATTAGAGTGTTGGAATCAGTGAATCACATTAGAAGAACACAACGTTGATAGATGAAGCTGAATGGTTTATAAAATCTGTTGTTTTATTAGTTGAGCCTTGCACTTATTGAGAGATGTGTTCATTGGTTGAAAGAATTTTTCGATTTGAAATTTTATCCAATCAAGAGTCGATACCTCAAACAACATTGAGTGCTGCTTCTACTTAAAACGACATAACCAATACAGTGAACATTTATTAGCATATTTCAATGCTTTTTATGCACTCGACACAATTGTCGATATGAATAAAACTTTAATTTAATGAGGAATGTTATATTCAAATAATAAACATTGAAATTTGAAAAAAACATATCTCAGCTTACCACTGGAAACTGACCACTTCCGCTTCTCTTCATCCGGTTTCCTGCATCGTTATCATTAGAAAGGTAACTAATCATTTTCATGTTTGTGGAGTACAATAGATCAGCAAGTGCATTTTATTGTCGTCCGTTTTCCTAGCTAATCTTTTCATGTCCTATAATTGTCATTATTAATATTACTGTATTATATTTGGTAATCGAAGTGAGGAGGGGGTAACACACTCTTTTGTTCTACTTGTAGTTGTCCGGGAGCAATAATGTAAATTACAGTATTACATTTTAATCTCTTTGGACTATTTTCATTATCAACATAATTTATATTCATGTTATTCTGAAAGCGGATGGGGGAACGGAATTACGCGGCATAAATGATTACATTGTGTTTTTTTCTACTCGGCGTTATACAGAAGAAATAAATGTAAGATTAAAGTCTTACATTTAAAAGGGATAGATCTAGTAAATGAATTGTATTATAACTTTTTTAAACACATTAACACAGAAAAGATGAATAGGCTGGGCGGAGTAAAAAGCGAAGTTTGGGGAGAGGGGGGAAATGGGAAGGAGGGGGAAAGATACTTAGAGAGAAAATTTAATATAAAGATGTTACACACTATTTAATTTCTTCTATATTGTTTCATGCCCCGGACAACGCCGGGTAGCCCTGCTAGTTTTAAATCTATATTTCCTGAACTTTGTCGATAAAAACTGACGAAGTAAATAATTGTACAGCGGAGTTATTTTTGACAGTAAAAGATAATTTATTTGCTTGCAAATCTGGATGTTTTTTAAAATGTCAATCTAAGTACTTTCTTGTATATTTTTTAGATTAACTATACGCCATTTTATTTCGCCAGGAAGTTAACTGCAAATATTTTTTGTATTGTTATCGTAAGATTATCTGAACATTTAACCTTTCTGTGGATTTTTATAAGTTTTAATTGTTAACATTTTCAAAAAACAACATTCAAACAAACAAAAAGAAACAACAAAAAACGACAACAAGTCAAGTAAAAATAAACACAGACGACAAACAATTCAAAGAGAAGAATCTTCCGGAATTTCTCTGAATTGTTTAAGAAAAGAAAAACATTTAAAAAGTTATTGCGTATAAAAACTCAGACTGATAATTCATAATTAAATATATTTTTACGGTGGGCAATTCATTGCTCTCTCTCTCTCTCTTTCTCTCTCTCTCTCTGTATATATATATAAATATATATATATATATATCTTTATTTAATTCTGATGAAGAAGTATATCTTCGAAAATTCAATTGAAAAAAAAAAGTTAATAAAACTAAAATGCATTGTATGGCGTTCAAATTGCTTGTTATTTTTAATAACTAATATTTCCATATAAACAATGCTTTCTAACCGAGGACAACAACCATATTATTCAAATCGCACCGCCATGTGCCGCCCGAAAAAAAAAGACTCTCATTCGTTCATTTACATCGAACTGATAACACCAAAAAAACCAAGATGAGATCTAAAAGAAAAAAAAAATGAAAGGTATTTTTATATATCTTTATTTAATTCTGATGAAGAAGTATATCTTCGAAAATTCAATTGAAAAAAAAAAGTTAATAAAACTAAAATGCATTGTATGGCGTTCAAATTGCTTGTTATTTTTAATAACTAATATTTCCATATAAACAATGCTTTCTAACCGAGGACAACAACCATATTATTCAAATCGCACCGCCATGTGCCGTCCGAAAAAAAAAGACTCTCATTCGTTCATTTACATCGAACTGATAACACCAAAAAAAAACAAGATGAGATCTAAAAGAAAAAAAAAATGAAAGGTATTTTTATATATCTTTATTTAATTCTGATGAAGAAGTATATCTTCGAAAATTCAATTGAAAAAAAAAGTTAATAAAACTAAAATGCATTGTATGGCGTTCAAATTGCTTGTTATTTTTAATAACTAATATTTCCATATAAACAATGCTTTCTAACCGAGGACAACAACCATATTATATATATATATATATATATATATATATATATATATATATATATATATGAAATAAATCCAACAAAAGATATAAGAGGAAACTAATATATTTTAATTAGTAAAACATCCGGATAAATACTGAAACTCAATATACTGGATAGAGCATTAATAGCATAACATGAAATAAAATAATAAAATAAGGTGCGAATCAAATTTGATTATAATTCAAAATTCAGGCAAAGTAACTCAAAGTCTTTAACACATGAGTTTTCAAAAATAATTCCTCTCCTCAGAGGACCATTGTGACGTTACTGCAGGTGATAAAATTACACTTTGAAAATATATAAAAATATATACAAAAATACATAAAAGTACATAACACATCAAATATATCAAGCCAAAACCATACTTATTTGTTAAAGTTATAAAATCCATCCACGTCATACAAATTAAAACATAGTCAGGAAATATGTCCAAGAGGTTGACTGAAGATAGATCCAGGCATTGAGTGACAGTCCAAAAGCAAAAAAATTGAAAGAACTGAAAAAACCGAAAAAGTTATCCAGTCGGGAAATGCGTCCGCAATCGATGCAGTAAATTACAGTGAAAAATGCATCCAATGTTTATGTTAATCAATACAATGATAAATGAACCAAATCAAATAAAAAGTTTATTAACTCACTTTGTGTTGAAATCATGAAATTTAAAATTCAGGGTTCAAATGATTTGATCAGAACAGCACAAATCAAAATTCGCTGGTTAAATGGAAAATCCGCTAAATCCGATTTGAATAAAATTAAAATTAAAATCAAAATTAAATCAAATTAAATTAAATAAAAATTTGATTTTATTCAAATCGGATTTAGCGGATTTTCCATAGGTACTAATATGATGTTGCACTAAAATACGTATTTAATATAATATTCAACGATACTGTATCAAACTGCAACCTGTTTCATATCTGCAACGATCCTGTTTAGTAGTGAGGGTAGGTATTAGTATGATGTTGCATCATCACACTTGCTTAATAGGTAATCAGTATCTTTGATGTCACGAGCGAATGTGATTGCTGTGGCATCTGCCTAATTCAAGAACCTAAACTTTTTAATCTGGTCATTATAATTGTATGTAAAATTATTTTATGATTCTCTAGTGTACTATGATTATTTAGATGCATATATTGTAGTGTGTTGTTATACATGTAACATTTTATGCCATTTGTTGCACATTTGCAATATAATTTATTTTATGATTTTCTAGTGTACTATGATTATTTAGATGCATATATTGAAGTGTTTTGTTATACATATAAAAGTGTATGCTATTTGTTGCACATTTCCAACATCAATTATTTTTGTTCAATTGTTTTTGCAAAAAATCATTTATAATACTTTTAATTACCCATAAGAGACGTTTTCCACTTTTTTCAAACCAATAAAAAAGATAAAGCCTTCAAGGGTTAACATAACTTTGGACAATACAATGTTCCCAGAAACTGCAAATTCAACTGCTGTGTTTTCGTTATTCAGACGGATGTTATGAAATGTATATAAGAAAAAAAACTATAAATTTTCAAAATATTAAACAACACGTGTGTATTTGTATGCGAGTACGATTTTAACATTTTGGGACTAGATAAATACATAGAACATTCGTTTTCTACGAATGAGCTGGCACCACAAATGGTTTAATAAACATTTTAAAATCGATGTATAACATTAGATACTTATTAAAGACATATCAGTTAAGAATATCCGTAAAAATGTTTACGCATCTTATATACGTTTGCAGTAGCAATGCAAGAGATTAATTGCGAAAATACGGCGTTTCAGTGAATCAGTTTTCTATGAAAAGGTAAAATACCGAATGGTCGTGTAGCAGACTAGATTCGTTCGAAGATCAAATGTTTGTGAGTAAGTAAATATTTGACACATGTTAAAACTAACAACTGGTGGGTAATGAAACAGAAAAGATATAAGTGAATATGTGACACATGTGAAAGCTAACAACTGGTGGGTAATGAAACAGAAAAGATATAAGTGAATATGTGACACATGTGAAAGCTAACAACTGGTGGGTAATGAAACAGAAAAGATATAAGTGAATATGTGACACATGTGAAAGCTAACAACTGGTGGGTAATGAAACAGAAAAGATATAAGTGAATATGTGACACATGTGAAAGCTAACAACTGGTGGGTAATGAAACAGAAAAGATATAAGTGAATATGTGACACATGTTAAAACTAACAACTGGTGGGTAATGAAACAGAAAAGATATAAGTGAATATGTGACACATGTGAAAGCTAACAACTGGTGGGTAATGAAACAGAAAAGATATAAGTGAATATGTGACACATGTGAAAGCTAACAACTGGTGGGTAATGAAACAGAAAAGATATAAGTGAATATGTGACACATGTTAAAACTAACAGCTGGTGGGTAATGAAACAGAAAACATGAGTAATTATGTGTAAACAAATGAAGGACCTGTTAGTACAGAAACGGGCGGATGATTTTCAAATGAATACTTATCACGCCAGATACGAGTTATTGGTATGGGTGTGTGGTGATAAAAATAGGTCCGCAACAGGAGACGTCAGACAGCAAACAGACGCCAGAAGGACAAATGACAGGGAAACAGAAACGACTACTCGCCGACGATTCACCCGCCCCAAGAAGAGATCGTTATTTGCATTTCCATCTTGTACAAATCGTCACTTATAACATTTGGTACTTATATAGACAACGAGCCGCGTTTCCGTAACTTTGCATCGTAAACGTTCGGGCAGGTTACGGAAGCGGCCGAGAGGTTCCGAAACTAATCATGTTGCAACAGGCAGTCAATAACTTCAGAAAATAATGCCGTTCTACAATCTGTGTCAGCGTGTTCAATCTCCCGAAGGACTCATTGAATTGTCAGCAACCGTCTTTTGTTTGTTTACTGTCGTCGTAGTCTGCGCTCAACGTAACAGAACCTGTACCAAGAAAACCTTCTGTGCTATTTACCTAGTTTGATTTCTTGTACAAGAATACTATTGGAAACTTGCGAATGAAAAAAAACTAGCCCTAAGCCCAAACACTAAGCCTAAACTCTGACCCAGAAAATGTTAAAAAGAAGAAAAATGGAAGAAAATGCTTAAAAACACTTGTTTCGGTGTTATATATATTAAAAAAAAACATTTCGTTGCACAAAAAACATTTTATTCAAGAACATTTGTTTAACAATGGTTTCTTTGACAAAAAAATAAACATCTAATTAACAACAGTTGTTTAGCTGTGATTTGTTAATTCTTTATTTTGATATATGTATTTTACTTTTATTTTCTTCGTCTAACTTTTGTTATTAAACACGTTTCTTCAATTCATCGTCTTGCAGCATTCGTCTCGGCAACTCTCGTTGAGCGCAGACTACGGGCGAAATCACGGAAATGTGTGTCGTTCTCCACAGCAGTACCTAACATCTGAGGGGTCAGAAAGATGGAATCTGCAGCCGAATGTGGGAAAGAAATCGAACTATTCCCTATTAATTTTCTTTTTTATATTCCCTCTAATACCCTTTACCAATATAATATTTGATAATGCCAGATAAGGAGGATGCATAGTGGGTTAGAATATGATAAAATCAGTGATTCAACGCGAAACAGGGACATGTATCAATTACTTATTAGGACAGAGAAGACTACTATACCCCAATTCTGACCGGTCTTAAGAATGGGGATGCACCCGTTTGATCTCGAAGAATAGGTACGAACAATTCCCCAAGTTATTTGTAAAATATCAACTAGTGTTCAGAATCACAAAAATTAATAAAAATAGGGATTGCATTTTGGCAACAAATAATCAAAACAGCGTTGATGTGCCGTGAAATAACTGAAACTAACCAATCACTTTTAAAAATCAAATACAGACAGAAACAATTGAATTGTGGATTCTTTCATTTTCTCATTAAAATGAACGTCATTATATTTGTGTTAATTGTGTTTAATTGCTCAGATGATGATAACACAGGCGACAAAAAGGGCATCAATAATAAACAACGTTCTCATCTTGGGCTACGTAAATGCATTTTTTATTTCAGAAAACGAAACGATCTTTAATTTCATGAAAATAAACAATACAAAACAATGCATTCACCACATTTTGAATAGCGACATGAAAAATGCATTCAAACAAAACAGTTACTTTAATATGAGACACTTTACATTTTCCTTTGCAAAAATTAGACACCTTCATTTCATTGTGTGAATTACATAAGATTACTCTTTCGGAAACTATTTATATTTATTATGAAGAAAAAGCACGCAGGGAGTTTAAATTGTTAAACAGAAATATTTTATCTGGCAGAAAATTTGGTCAGTTATTTTGATTTACGACATATTTACGGTTTTCCGGCAAATTTACAACACATTTATGTTTTTTTTAAATTTCACGGCATATGTGTCGAATTCAGTCAATTTTGGTAGATCTTTTTCTCATTCAAGTTCTTAATATTTTCAAATATTTAAACATATATTCATCCGATTTGCTATTTTACCAAACATTATGTGGCCATCAATATTCAGCAATTCTTTCACTATTTCTGAACGTTTCTTTTTTCATCCATAACCAGCGATCTGCTACATCGTTACTTCGCACTATGTCGCTTATCAATAAAAATAGCCACAAGCGGATTCGCAGACACGATTTGTATACTTTGTAGCTAACCCCATAATTTCCAGGGAAACGCTTAGCTCCAGCCTTCTTCACAGAATCATCAAATTCCTTCAGAATTATATCATCGATATCAAATGGTACTCCTGGCTGTTTTGGTCTTTTCAATCCTTTTATATACGCTGCTGTTGTATCTTTATTTTGATCGCTGTATGTATTCTTTAG
Source organism: Sepiola atlantica (assembly GCA_963556195.1). Taxonomy (NCBI): domain Eukaryota; kingdom Metazoa; phylum Mollusca; class Cephalopoda; order Sepiida; family Sepiolidae; genus Sepiola; species Sepiola atlantica. Next base: position 14,369,036 of record OY744522.1, on the reverse strand, counting down.
ATGGATTTTCAGTTCTTCTCTTGTGCATTCCAGCTTCCCACTCTTATTCTCTGTAAAGAGTCCTTTTACAAACTTATGTTGGTGTTTCACAAAATTCTTCCAACTACTTCCCGTCTTTTATTTCCTGTATAAACTTCTTTCAATCTCCATTTCATCTCGTAACCTATCACTTTTGGAATCAATTCTTCTCTACTACTACTGCACGTAACCATCTTGTTTGAAGTCTTTGGACACATTTCCAATTTCTCTTCTGTACTCTCTTTATATTGTGATACTATCTCATCTTCCTCGCTATCAAACGTAGAAACATAATTGTTTTGCCCAATTTTCTTTAATTGTAAACTAAAAAGTTATGATTAAATCCTAGTTTAATCAAAGTATTAAAAACTAAATTGGTTATTGCATTACGCCTAAACAATTTGTGCGCGAGGGATGGTGTTAAAAAGATGTATTTCTTTTACAAAACCCTTAAATCTTTGTCTTTATTTCATATACGGCTAAACTTAGTGATCTTTCGTCAACTAATAATATTATTCAATGGTAAATATGTAAGCAAAAACAAAATTTAACACGAAGTTCCCAGTTTTCGTCTTGATTTTCTCAGAAAGTGGACAGTTTTAGCAATATGCGATCCTAAATTCTACACTTTATCACATTCAAGAATATAGGAGACGGTATATAAAAACAGTACACACCGAGCCCAAAGCTAACACTACATTCCACCAAATATGTGTGAGTGTGAATCTCGCAGCTCCATGCACGGCTTTTCTACCTGCATTTTGGGATATATATCATCATTAAACTTAAGGATTGCATAGTGTAATATAACAAGAAAGAATTAAAGAAAAACGAACGTATTATTTTTAATTGCATCGATTATATTGAGCAGAAATAACTTGCAGGTGCTGCACACGAGCCGCCACTGATTACGATAGATAGATATAGTTTAAAAACGAACACACATACCATCATAATCCATTCGCGATATTTATATATAAAGGATCATTTTGCGGAGGGGGTGGGTGGTAGACTATCGAGGCTGGGATCACTGCGGACATGACGACCATGTCCAGGTACCTCAAGAACTGGCGGCTGAAACTCAATGTGGGCAAGACCATGTATGCGGTATTCCACCTCAACAACCGCGAGGCCAAACGCAAGCTTAAAGTGATGGTCAACAACACCGCCCTCCTGTTCGACGCCACCCCGACGTACCTTGGCGTGAAACTCGACCGCCCACTGACATACCGGCAAAGGTGACATCACGTGCCGCACTAATTCGTCGTCTGGCCGGTACCACATGGGAAGACGCAACCAAGACCCTGCGGATATCCACCCAAGCACTGGGTTTCTCAGCGGCCGAGTACTGCACCTCGGTTTGGTGCCGAAGTACCCACACCAAGAAAGTGGACGCAGCTCTAAACACCGCAATGCTCACAGTCTCTGGGACACTCCGCGCCACGCCGGTGAACCAACTACCAATCCTCTCCGGTATTGCCTCACCCGCTATCCGACGAGTAGCGACTGTCCTGGCACTGTCACGCAAGGCCAAGATCGACAAGAGCCATCTGCTCCACGACATCATGAGCAAACCCCCTCTACTAGTACGCCTCAAATTACGCCACGCACTCTCCCAGCACGCGCATCAGCTTCTGAAAACCGTCCCAGACACCACCTCAAAGCAGATGTGGACCAAGAACCGCTGGAGGGAAGAATGGAAACAGGCTGACCAACACTTACTGCACAGGTTCATCACCGACCCAGACGACACACCAGAGGTTGAGCTGTCACGAAGGTAATGGACCAATCTGAACCGCCTGAGAACTGGTGTGGGCCGTTTTTCTGTCACAATGAGAGACTGGGGCCTGAGAGAGGGTGCTGTCTGTGGATGTGCCCACCCGAGACAGACAGTTACGCACGTCATAGAGGAATGCCCGCTGTTCAAACCACCCAATGGCGAGCAGGGCATAGCGGACCTTGATGACGAGACGAGAGCCTGGCTTGCCAAGACCGGGCTACAGCTTTGAGAGAGCTGGCACAAGAAAGAAGAAGAAGGATCATTTTACACTAATGGTTATTTATCCGCCCAAATACTTATTCTTATTATTTCTACTTTCATTACAGTAAATACGGAAAATAAGATTTTGACGTCTCATCTTTCGCGTTAGTACATGGGATACTAATGATGTAATGTCAAAATATCATGCCCATATTTCAACGTCGTTTCTGTTTTTGAGCCTCTGATTAATAACTGCTTCATGAACGATTTTTAAACATTGAATTGGATAATTTGGGGCTGTTAAAGTAAGACTAATATAAATAAGCAATACATGTTTTCATATTCAAAACTTCCTATAGACTAGTTGAACATTCTGCCCAATTGCTGGGGGATATTAATGTTTTGTTTTCTTTCGATTCCGGCGAATTTATTTTCGTAAAACTAAAGATTCTGCATATGTATGTGATTACGTGTGAACATTCAAACTATTTTAGAAGACTGAACTATCATTTATTTAAATACATTTACAGTAAATCGTACTCACACCGTCATAGTTTACCCCTATAAAATCTTGCCACTACTTTAGCAATTTGAACGAATTTCTTTCTTTCATTTTTGAACAATTACATTTGCGACAAGGGCATACATTCACGGACTTTTTATTATGAATGAGTATAACAAATTCCCATCGTCAATAAAAATCTAAGGAAGACTAATGTTTTTCTTTGGTTTATGAACAAAGTAAGAATCGTTTTGTTAAATCCTATTACAGTCACATAAATTATTCAGAGTGAAGTAGATTTCGGCCTTATTGTCCATATTTTTTTTAATCGACACAACTGTCAGTGTCATTTATTGTGTTAAGTTTTTACTTCCTTTTTAATGTTACAACAAGTAAGTGTTCCAAAATGAAAGAAAAATTACTTTTCTACTGACCTGCATGAAACTTAAACTTCTGAAAATATTTACCTTGATATCCACCCCTTCGAACAAAAGCAAAAAAACATGGCCGACCCATGAGGGACTCCATTTGGGATTAAAGAGAGGTGGTTTTATCGCTCCGCGCTCCTCGCTACAAAGTTATTTGATTTTTTTTAAACAGTTTTTTTATTTAACAATAAAAAGGCGAAGAAAAAGTGTCAGCTAAACTCTTTGAGTTATTTTTTAAATTATATCTCTGGTAAATGTATATGAGATAAGAAGAGAGAAAGGGAGAGAGGAAGGGAGAGAAAGGGAGAAAGAATGACAGAGTTACACATGGGAACAGAACACTGAACTTCTCAGGTTTTTTTCACACCTACATGTTACATTTTTGATAGGACACTTTTCTTAAGGCAGGAGACAATTTGGCAACAAATGTCTTCAAATGCGCCAGTGAGTCTATAGATATATTTGAAGTTATTGTATTAAAGATTTGACCTTTTTTGTATTCATGACAAGGATGTTTATTGCTGATTGAATAAATAAGCTAATTTTACTTTTCATTTTAATTGAACTTTTATACTACATTTTTACCGTCGTCTTTTTGGCGACATTTTGTTATTCTTACATTCACAACTAGCATTTCATGTTGGCTTTTAAATTCGTTTAATTCCGTTAAAACTCCCTTTTGTAACTAGAATGTTCAAAGTTTGTTTTTTAGTGTGTAATAAAATGTTAAACCAGTAAAAATATCTTTAGTCCAAAGAAAAAATATCTTTAGTCCAAGGAATATAAAAGAAATAAAAAACAACATGGCCGCCGGCGATTAAAACCTGGAATTAAAGTGAGATTCTCAACACTTTAAAATGTAAATGAGAATTTTATTTCAGGACCAAAATTACAATTCCGACCAGCAATCAGTTTCATCCAAAATTTGGGCGAATACCAAGCGAAATGAGCGAATAAAAACAGCGGTCCCTATTCTACAATCCAACCGATGTTTACACTTAATTAAATTATAGAAAATATCTTAAATTTTAATTTAAAAAGCTAATAATTAGACTTTCTGACTAAGTTGTTTTTTTTAGAACCGAAAGTAGATGAGATATCTTTCTTTATCTTAAAAACTCTATTATCGAATATTAAAATTGTAAACAGTTTGTTTTTATTGTAGACTTCAAATATAGACGTTTTCACCTTTTTGTATTTAAATTTTTAATTTTGATAAAGGTTTTTGTCAGACCTAGGAAGACTTACTCCAGTTAATTGACCGGATATTTTTACAACTCCCAGGGTCTAGGCCAGACATTTTGTATGAAATTTTAAGACATTACATGGATCTCTGAATTGTTTATTGACAATTTATTGATATTTTTTGACCAACTTATGAAAGATATTTTTTATTCTATCTTTAAAAATAGACTTCATTGTATTTTTTCGCCCCAAATTGTACTATTGAAAAACAAAATGGATAAATCGAGTTGTTTGAAAGTACTTGCGCGTTTCTCTGTGGTAAATAATAATATACATTATACAATATAGTTACTTTCTTAAAACGATAACACGACGATTAATGTTGCCCTGGCTGTCTCTCCTCTCACAGAGAAATGTTTTCTTTAAAAAGAAAATAATGACTAATAATATTTAAAAGTAAAACTTTATTTACTGAAAACAAATCTTAATTCGCTTCCAAAATAAATAGAAAAAATATTGGGTAAAATTTTCCTCCCCTGGAAAAAATAGGTTGTTAATGTAATGGACATTAAAATTGTTTTAAAATACTTCAGTTTTTTAAAATTTATATTTTATACCTCGGGAAACGAAAAATTACGAATGCTTCGCCCGACATGTTCCCATATAACCCTTATCACATCTCAAAATATTAGCGAGATTTTGTCAAATATTATCTTACGATCTTACACTTAAAGTGACATCCCCACCCATATTGACGCGATCCTTTGACGCCCACCCCTATCCTTCGACCACTCATTGGCAGAATAGAACGTTTATGAAAGAAGGTACATTTTAACTATGGAGCGTTGAAAAAGAGCCGTTCCTTTTTATAGGTGTTTGAGCTGGAGAAGCTTCTTTTTGAAAATGGAGAGCGTGAACGGAGCCAGCTCCAATTTTAGGCGTTGGAGTAGGAGCGGGAGCAGCTACAAAAGTAGTGGAGCGCGTAAATCCCCCTTCCCCTATCTCTATCTCTCTCTCTCTCTCTCTCTTTCTCTCTCTCTCTCTCTCTCTCTCTCTATATATATATATATATATATATATATATATATATACATTTATTTCTGCCGAATTATTTATGACCAAAGAAGGGTCAAATGTATGCTACTTAAAAAGATCGCTAGTAACAAATTTGTAGATTTGAAAAATCTCTCCAATGATATATTTATTTATGTTTTTGTATCAACTTTCATATAATTATTGTATATCCATCGTAACTACGTTCTACATATATTTCACAAAGTATTAAAAATACAAAAACAGTCAATAGAGAAATAAGTACTTACTTATATCTACAGTTTTCACTGGGAACACGTTTACCTTAAAGAAACAAAAAAAGAACAAGAAAAAGGAAAGAAAAATACAGATTCGTTGGAGTGGATCTGTTTGCATAGTTAGCAAACAACAACAACTTGTATGCACGACAACAGCGACAACAACGAATTGGAAATAATAATATCGAGTAGAAATAGAATGAGAACAAATCAAAAAATTAAACGACACACACACACACACACACACACACACACACACACACACACACACACACACACACACACACACACACACACACACACACACACACACACACAAGAATTACCCTTTGTTGGTCAGCCATCCGTTTCGCTTTTCAGTCAGTGTGAGTTCATAGTTGCTGGCTATCAGCCAAGCATAGGACCATTAGCGTTCCGTTGTCTGATTACGTCACGTTCCATCCGACTGATTCTTTTACTCATTTGCACAACCTACACACGCACGCACGCACGCGCAGGGAGATAGAGAGATAAAGAGAGGGAAAGTAAGAGAGAGAGAGAGAAAGAGAGGGAAAGAGAGAGAGAGAAAGAGAGGGAGAGAGAGAAAAGTGGAAAGATAGAAAGTGAGAGATTGAGAGAAACAGACACACATACAGGAAGAGATGAATAGAGAGGAATAACTCACATACACACTTAAAGTTAGACAAATATAGATTAGAGAGAAAGAGAGAAAGAGAGAAAGAGAGAAAGGGATAGACACATCCACACTATCCGTCTTTTTAATTATGTAGCGGAGAGATACATACAAGAAACGTAGAAGTGAGAAATACATACAGATACACATACATGCGAACTTAGTGAGAAAGGTAAGAGAGAAATGCAGACACATAAAGAGAGATAAAGAAAAGCAAAGACACTTTTACACACATATATATATATATATATATATATATATATATATATATATATATATAGAGAGAGAGAGAGAGAGAGAGAGAGAGAAACATATAGAGAGAATGATAGAGGCTGAGGAGAAGTAGAGAAAGACTGCGCGTATTAGCAGGTGGTTGTCTGTGAGTCAGCTGTTGATATTTATTTGCACTGTTTTTATATCCTTTGAGACTTTGAACGCTAACAACTTTCTTCTGATTTTGCAATTATTTGTATTTCAACTATTCAGTGTTTGTTTTGTCTTTCTTTTATAACATATCAATCTTGTTTATGGCTTATTTGATGTCGAAGCCAATAAATATTTGTTATACATTGTAAAAATGTATTAAATTGAAGACGAACTACAATATTTTCCTCCATAACTTGGAAAGAAAGAAAGTTTATGTTCATACACTTCCATCTGTATTAGTGCATCAATTAAATTAATAGACTTGCGTGTATTTGAACTCGGTGTTCGATTTAATAGTCCATGACGTGTTCTATCTCACTAATGAACATAAAAAAATATTCATTTTATGGTTATGATATAATTTAAGCTGATACAAGAGAAATCAAGTATGCATAATCTGAATATGACAACAGTTTAATGTTTTCGAGAATCACTATACCAATGTTTATGCCTCATATCTATGTGGATCACATTACTTCATCCAATTGTATATACGATATGTAGTTGTTCTTTAATTCATAGTTACTGTTTTTGCTTTAGATCAAATGCAACTATGATTAATAATTATTAGACAATTTACAATTACTTTGACTAGTGGGAGAAATGTTTAAATAACGTGGATCGATGTTGCTATATTTGAGGAGTATTCACCACACACTGAATACATAAGCCAATCACAAAAGCATTCAAGTGAGTTACTTCCATTAGGATACTAGTGTAAGTCAAGTGTTAATCGCCTCCGTGAATATAAAAATGGGAAATTAATCTTTTGTTTACTATTTGCGATACTAATTATGTGACCGGAGCCAAAATACCCCATTAAAGATAACTGTTGGGCGGCAAAATGTTGGGGAAGTTGCGGAAGTTCTCAGAAGTTTTGAGTTTTCTATCATTGTTTCTATTTTTCGGCCATCGATGTATGTGCTGTTCATAACGAGCATCATTGACGCTTCATTAAGAACGTTGGATGTAGAACTTAACAAATACGACTAATGGACAACACTGGTCTAATTGACTACAGAAAGTTGAACGGAAAAATTAAAGATATTCCTTCAACAATCAGCGAATTCAAGATAATCTATTTGCTATTTAATGTGTAGACTATTTATTACAATAAATGTATTTCACATGCATTTTTCTATCAGAAATAAAGGCGGGACAATATACTGATTCCCCCCAAATATCGCAACATTTTGTTTATTGGTGGTTTTGTGCTAGGTTGGGTCTAGTTTACAGCATACTAAAAGTTCGACAAGATCCGAGTATGGGAATATCTCAAATTTCGAATATGACTTTTCTGGTTTTCACTTTCCATTTATATGTGAAACACTAACTCGGTCAGTTTGGATTTTTACCCAAGTCAATCTTTCACATGAAACGGTTACCATTGATGCCAAATACACTTTTATACAATATCAATGGGTACCTCTACACCCATTACCCTTGTTGTATCCACCCTGATTCACTTACGTCACAGTGCTTTTTCAAAACTTTTAACTCCTCATCATCATCTTCCATTGGATCATTCTTCATATTGTCACAATTTTCGTCTTACAAATAAGAACCTTATTTGTAATAAGGAAAGAAACCATTTTTCCGTTTTCTTATAAAAATAGATTTATTTCCACTGAAGACATTGTTAAACCAAAGTGGGAACGCGTGAAACGTGCATGCGCCCCTTCAAAGTTTCAGCCCGACTCTTTTGTTAAAATCTCTTTACCAGCTAAAAATGAGAGAACGAGAGAGAGAGAGAGAGAGAGAGAGAGAGGGGGGGGGGAGTGAGAGAGAAGGAGAGAGAGACATTTTGACGAATTACAATCGGAAAACGAGAATTAAAGAATTCGCATCTAACCGTTGTACTTGCAAACGGACAAAAGATGGTTCTCAAAAATATGGCTCACTTACCAGTTAAAGTGAGGAAGCTAAAGGCTTCGTCAAGGTTATACATCACTCCAGACTTGGATCCGGAGTTGATATTGGGCGCAGACTGGTTTTGAATTCGGACAGATACGCACGCGTTTTGTTGCGGTCCCTACAAAGTTATAAAAATGTGCTTCAGAGGAAAATAAATATATATTTTCATATTAAAAGCAAAATTGTTTATTCCATTATTTAAGGTTCTTTTGCAGCACGATGGTCCCCAGCCAGCCAGCCATTCACAGAAGCAGACGGCAGTGACTATCATCAAGACGATGATTGCTCACTGGCGATGACAAGACGAGACATTGCACATACGTGCACATGTTGTAACACATCGTCCCGTCGGCACAAAAGTCCGGACAAAGATCCCCCTAACGTTCCAAAGCAGATAATATTGCCACATTGGTTCCGGTCCCCAGCTATCCTGGCAAACGATGGTATCACATTGGTTCCGCGACCAAGATTAACCAACGCCCACCGTCCCAAGGCAACTTTTTCACAGGATGAAGACCTTTTAAAATATGTTTGTTTACTGTTCCTTTTGTCGTTGATTGTCTCGCTTCGTCTTGTATAGATATAAAGTCCGACGAAAGACGGCTTGGAGTGATAAGGACATTAAGACTTCTCACCGGTCGTGGATTCTGCTAGACGGAACTTTAGTGAGGATTCCTCATGGTGTCGTCTGTGGTTTAAATCGTTAGTTTCGCCAAGAATTGACAAGCTATTTATAGCCCATATACATGTTTTTTGTTGTCTGCTTTAGCTACAAGTTTCAAGGAGAGAGAGTGAGATAGAGAGAAAGAAAGAGTGAGAGGGATATATAGAGAGATATATATAGATAGATAGATAGATAGAGAGAGAGAGAGAGAGAGAGAGAGAGAGAGAGAGAGAGAGAGAGAGAGAGAGAGAATGGATAGCAGATAAAGATACAGATTGGTGATTTTTTGCTACTCATCAAAATCTGCCCATCATGCTAAATAGTTACGTAGTTTTTCACGTTCATTTTGGGTTTTCGGTTACGCCGTGCCATGCCCGACACCTTTGAACGTTTGACCTCTACTAAGTTGACTTCCGATTAGCTTCATCTTGACAGCGTTGGCAAGCTTGTTACAAGGCCACAACTAAACACAATTTAAATAATTAAGATATTGCTATATTATTTTGATTATTTCTGACTATAATTATTGGTACATATATTTTTTAAATTTGCAATCATCTCTGTTTTTATGCAGAGAATAGATATATTTGATTTAACAATACATAACTACTAAGATGCTTAATTTATATACGTTTTATGGTCTCAATGTTCTCGTTTTGGAGTTTAAAATTGACACATGTACAAACAGACGAATGTCTTTTATTTTCTCTGCAATCTCTTTCTCATTGACGTCATGTTCCTATAAATTTTTTTGTTATGTGTTCTTCATAATTGTCTGCTCTATTCCCTGATTCATTTGTTTCAGCTCCTTTCACTTGTTGATGTAGTTGTCTACTCGATGAATTCGTTGTTCTGATATCTCATTGTAATACAAATTCATATTCCAGTAGCTTCTTCCAAAGAACTACAGACTTGTGGAAAACTTTTACTACTTTTCTCCTACCTATAACCTTGTCCTTTCCAAGACTAAGAAGAATAGGAATTTATTGTATTTCATTCTTTTTAATTCTATACATCAAGTGGCTTCATGCCTTGTCTGAAGTGATATTCATAAATAAATACTTACCTGCAAAAACATGTTGCTGGTGCTAGACATCAAATGAACAGGGTTGCTAAAGTTTGCCCTACAGAAATTTATAGTCGACAGATTATGAACTTTACATAATAATGCCAATAACAATATTTATGTAACATTGATTATTGAAGTGAAGTTGAGCCTTCATTTTATTCATATTACTTTAAATAGTTTAATAGAAAGTAATTCGAAAAAATCAGCAATTTATGAAATAAACTTATTGTATTTTATTTCTGTGTTACTTACATATTCGAAATTGTATTTAAAATACGAGTTTCAAATGAACCTACAACCGTGAGTATCAAACATTTGTCTGTTAACATTTAAAAATGGAAGCTTAAGTTTCATTAGGATTTCGTTGCTTTAATTTGTATTTTCAGTGTTTTAAAATGCTGAACCTTAAGTAAAAGGAATGAAAAGAAAAGGGAATATGTTTTAATAATTTTCCGATGTCGGTTCCATTGTTTGAATCGGGAAAACGTGAGTTTGCAAAGCCAGTTAAATTTGTTTAAATTAAAAAGACAAAATTAGACTTATACGTTATATCTGCTCCCTCTTTCTTTCTCTCTCACTTTCGTTATTCTTTTCTTTCTACCTAAGTGTAAAATAGTATTACTACTGTGGTGATATGCCCAATTGTTTATAATACACTATTCCAATCCTGTTGTTTTTACTAATGGGTCACCACTTATTTATTTCTTGCGTTTAATTAGAGCTGTATGCTTTCCTTTGTTTTACATTCATAAAATGGCGTATTTATTTATTTTCTTAACGCTATTACTAGGTAACTTTTAAGTTACGAAAACCTTTACTCACATAAACGTTACGATGATAATTGTTGTACTAAAACTTTCCCCAGGTTATACTGAAGCAGACAATAAATTGTTTGTGGATATATCTTTGGTATTTTTTGACTTTGTTTCATATAGACAAACACAGAAAACTGTTCTTTACATAATAGAATAAAACTTATTGTTTCTAAGCATCAATAACGGTGGAAAAGTAAATTTAAATTATTCTCTCATTGAAAATCACTTTTTGTCCGGATGAAAAAGTTAATTAATTAATCAGTTTTCTTCTCGCAATAATAGAAAATTCGGTTGCTTGTGTGATTTTCATGGAATTTGAAAAGTCCGATTGAATTTGAATGTGAATGAAAGAATAAGTCTTCTTTTTTAACAATTCATATTGGCTGAAAACAAATATGATTCTTCTCTTTCGAATCGATTTTCGGAATTAGTTTATACTTTCATTTAAAAAAATCATTTATTGCTAGCCCCCCCCCGTATGTGTTTTTATAGTTTTGAATCTTCAATATTTTCTATTAAATTGCGTTTTTTCCTATTAAGTTTCCCTTGAAATTAAATTACTCTTTTGTTCTATCTTTATTCTTCCTGTCTCTACCATTTTATCTCTCCTCTTCTCTACTCTCACTCTCTCTCTCTCTCCATATATATATATACATACATACATATATATATATATATATATATATATATATATATATATATATATATATATATATATATATATAATTAACTTGTTACAAATATCCAGGGGGTATGAATCCGAAGGAAGTTGAAACCGGGTTTATTAGAGTGCTCAATGAAAATACAGAGCAAAATATATATTTTTTGATTTTATTCCATTAGTTGCGACAAAACAAGTTCTGTTTCGTTGGCGCTAGCAAATAGCGTCCAACTCATCAGGCTAACGATGGAATCCGAATGGCATACGTTTTAAATTTACCTCAACGGGAGATTGAAGATACATTGAAAATATCACAAAAAATTATAAAAAATCTGATCTTAACCTAATCGATAAAATCAACTCAGATAGTAAAACTATAACTGATAAACTCAAGATTAGCGATAGAGTAGGTAAACTAAAAACAAAAGAAGCATATATACTATTAAAAGATCACAAAATTAATTTCCACACTAAACCTCAAACCAGACTTATTAATCCTACCCGACAAGAGATAGGCAAAATCAGTAAAAACATCTTAGAAAAAATAAATAAGCAAATTAAAAACACCTACAACTTAAACCAGTGGATTAATACCGCTGAAACCATAAGCTGGTTCAATAGAATTAGAAATACATATAAATGCTCTTTTATACAATTCGATATAGTTAATTACTACCCCTCAATAACCAGAGCACTCTTCGAAAATGTCATAGAATTCGCCACTCTCCTCTCTAATATCTCGGAAGACGAAATAAACATAATAAAAAATGTCGAACCACAGTACTAATAAATAACAAAGAACAATGGACAAAGAAAGACCATTTCTCTTCCTTCGATGTATCTATGGGCTCTCTTGACTCTGCCGAGGTAACAGACTTGGTTGGCCTGTACTTACTATATAACCTAACAAAAGATCTCGAAGTCGATTAAATCGGCCTCTACAGAGATGATGGCCTAATGTACGTTAAAAACACAAACGGACAAAATGTGAACAAATCAAAAAAATAATATCCAAAGAAATGAAACGAATAGGCCTAAAGGCTGAAATAACATCAAATGTTAAACAGGTCAATTTCCTCGATATTACCTTCAACCTAACTAGAGATACTTATGAGCCCTATGCTAAAGATAATTCCTACCCCCTTTATGTCAACCCACTATCTAACCACCCTAGATCTGTAAGTAAACACATCCCGGAATCAATTAGTAGAAGGATTAGCAACAACTCCTCCAATATAGATATCTTCAATAAACATAAGAACTTTTATAATAAAGCACTAAAGGAGAGTGGATACAAAAATACGAAAATAGAGTATATTCCAACTACACAAAATAACCTTAATAGGAACAAAAATAGAAATAGGAAAATTATCTGGTATACACCTCCATTTAATAACTCAACTAAAACCAAATTAGGGAATAAATTCCTGAACTTAATAAACACTCATTTCCCCAATAACAACATACTTCATAAATTTTTTAATAAGAATACACTAACACTCAGCTATTGTTGTGGTGACAACTTGGAAAAAATCATAAAAAAGCACAACATGAAAATACTAAACACCTCAGTAACCTCAAATTCCAAAAGAACATGCAACTCTAATAACAAATAAAACTGCCCCCTAAATCAAAAGTGCCTATCAACCCAAGTGGTCTATGAGGCATCTATCTCCTCAACTGAAAACCCATCCCAGACTAACTATTATATTGGTCTAGCAGGTAACAACTTCAAGGAAAGATTCTACAACCATAAACTCTCCTTCAACAACCCAGACCATCCTGGCCAAACTGGACTTTCACTACACTACCACAAAATAAAAACAAAAAAAGAAACTCCCATAATAAAGTGGAAAATCTTGAAAAAATCCAGCACCTGCAAATCAATAAACTCTCTATGTAGATTATGCTTAAATGAAAAACTGGAAATTATCCGCTTTAAGGACAAAAACAGACTCCTAAATAGAAAACAAGAGACATCTATCAACTGTAAACATAGTAGACTATACCTCCTTAGCAACCCACATACCCCACCTGAACCCCATACCAACCCCACATAATTAAAAAAAAAAGATTTTTTTTTTTTTACAAAAATGAATGATAACATTAACCCCCCATTATACACTACCCCAAAACACACTATAACCCCCTACCCACCCACCCAAATTTACCACCCAACCCCACTCCAACAAGTCCTGATGAATCTATAAATATATAACCACCCCTCTAAACTACTAATAACATCAAATCTCTACGTACTACCTATAATGCACAGCTTCAATAGCCTCTCAGCCATACTACCCATTCTACCAAAATCATCTCCCACATAAACCCATAACTGGGATAGCTATTAACACTGATATCACCTGGACTAATCTAATCTCAATTACTTAACCCTTCGATCACTATCTTGAACATTTAATTATTAACTGGTACTTAGTCCTTGTCATTGGTAGTAGAACAAAAAAGCCTACCATCACTTGTTGACTTATTTCGCCCAATGACTTCACAAGTAGCAGGATGGTAATGATGGTGATATTTATCATTATTACTATTATTATTATGATTATTATTATTATTATTATTATTATTAATATTATTATTACTATTATCATTAATATTTTTACTAACTTGTTATTTCTATTTTTATTCTAATTTTATTTATATTTATCTTTATTTTTATTTTTATTAAGGCTTTTATTAAGGCTATTATCACTGCGACTATCGTAGGTATGATTGGCAGGGTTATCATTGTCATCATAATCGGTTTTGTTAATGCTAAAACTAGTAACACCATTAAACTTCTCTTATAAAATGATTCCACTAGTATTGATCTTAGTATAATATAATCACAATTCTAAAAAAAAATATAATCACAACAAAATTCACTACAAATAATAAACAAGACATTAAAATAGAATAAATAAAACGCAGAAGTAACAATTAATACCCTAAATTAAAATTATCAAATATTTTTATCCACATGATAATTACCTATTAGAATTAAAATAAAATAAGAATAACGGTCATAATTTTATTCTCTTTTTAAATTTAACTCACTCTGGCCGTCGCCCTCCCCGTCACCCCGGCTGAAATTGAGATCATCACAGCACCAACACGTGAAAACCTCCCACGCAATATTTTGAAACACGACTTGTTGGGGTCCCCCCTCCCCTCTCATGTCCCATGTCACTGTAATAGACAAAGCCCCAACTCTGTCCCCCTCCTCCCCCCTCCAATGTATTTTCAATTTTCAATCTCCCGTTGAGGTAAATTTAAAACGTATGCCATTCGGATTCCATCGTTAGCCTGATGAGTTGGACGCTATTTGCTAGCGCCAATGAAACAGAACTTGTTTTGTCGCAACTAATGAAATAAAATCAATATATATATATATATATATATATATATATATATATATATATATATATATATATATATATATATATATATATCGATGCCTTTGCCAATCTAGCCAAACTGTGTGTGGATGACGACATATGCCCCATTCCTAGGTTGAACTCTGGGGTACGTGAAATCAGAAACTGCCTTAAACAAAAGCGCAAAGGTTTTCATGTAAACAAATGGATCATTCTGAGAATTCACATTGGGAATTTGCTTACTCACTTCCAGTGGCTGATAGCTTAATGAGTCGTGTTTTTATCCCGGCTCAATTCACTCGCTAGTCTAGCCAAACAAAGGTTCTGGTTCAGTGAAACTGTCTGTCTCTCTCTATATATACATATATGTGGATCCGACTTTCTTTATATATATATATATATATATATCTGTGGATGACTATATATATATATAATCTTCTTTTCTCTTTTATTTATTTTCTAGGTGTGCGGGATTAGATAAATGAGTACCATCTCGGCCGAGGAAATCGGCTCTATTGTGGTCATTTACAACTAATACGCGTGGTTAAGATTTAAACTTAAACCCCGCCACTGGCTATCGATAGGTAACCTAGCAACTTCTGCATCCAACATGTGCTATAAAATTACTCGAACTATAAACGACAAACATTTTTAGTTTGAGCGCTTTTCCTGTGAATGTGAACGTCGTTATCAGTTCATCTTCGAATTCGATTTTCGCTCCGGTTATGCTTTTAATTTTTTTTTACTCCTCAATAAACTTGGCTTAACGATTCTCTTTAATGTCTGCAAGTTTATAATTGATAAATCGAATCCGGAGTTTAATGGCATTTTCATGTTTCTATTTAATAGTTTAAATTGAGCAAACTTCCTAACATTTCCAATTTCGTCACATTTGGCAATTCTGACAAAACTCTTTTTCGTTTTACTTTTTGTTCTGCAATGCGTACGTTTACGTCCTACGCGATCACATTTAAAGCATGTCTTGCTTTCATAGAGGCAATCCTTGTACAAATGCACCTGTTCGCAACTGAAACACGGTTTAGAAGGCAGACTACTTCTTTTTTTACTACAAAATTTTACTTGTGAAGATATTTTTTCTTGTTGCAGATTTTTCTGATGTGGGGCGCTGAAAACTGTTCGATATCCTTTGAATACTGACGCATGCTAATAAACCGTTTACTCAATTTGTTTTCGATTTTTATCTCAACGTTAGCTTTTCTTGGCTTGCTCTTTGGATAGAAACTACGTTTTATTATTTTACTTTTTATTTATTTCCATAAAAACTATCTATGAAAAGTTCATAGAAGTTTTCCTTATGGCTTTAATAGATCACTTACATCGTAAAGTTCAACATTGCAACGTTTTCCAACTTGCTCATTTGAGTCATTTAATGGTTTTGCTTCTCCAAAAATTCAACGGAATTTACAATTTCTGATGCCAATCTATTTTTTGATTTTACCGTTCCTCGATCCTGTTGCTGCAAATGTTCATAATGCCTTCAACGATGGACATTTTCTTATATTTTAAACCTGTTTCTTTTGCATTGGACATTTTTAAAAAACATTATTTTTATATCTTAAATTATGAGTTTGGATAATTTTCCTTTACCAACATATCTGACGATAAGATTTCATTATTTGAGAAGCCATGACCGTTCTTTCATTTTCCGTTGTTTCGACCAAAGGAACAGTGAGCCTTTATTGATTCTGATAATAATGATGAATAGTAGAAGTAAGGTTGAATGACTGATAAGAATGGTAAGCAGATTCGGTTGGCTCGTTAGGGTTCGCTCATAAAATATCATCATTCGGAATTACGTTACTTCTTAATCATCTAAAAGACGCGCTATTTGCCTCTTCTCTATCTCTCTCTCTCTATCCCTTAAAAGGAAAGAAAAAGACTTATTGATGCCTACAGAAAATATAGTCGCTATGAACTCCTTTGTGTTTAAGAATATGACCTGCTCTGTTAAGGAAAAGAGGAAAAGTTTGGCATGTAACTTTTGATATGTCCCTTGACAAAAGAGCATTATAGATAGATACAAAAAGCAGGGAAATCACTTTCAGTCATTTCCGCCGCCACCATCGCACACGTAGCTACCCATTAACCCTCCTTCTTAATTGTAGCTCGTGCCATGTTTGTCGGTGAGTTTGCTGCCATTCTTCGCATTCTTCTCCGCGTTTTACCTTCAAATGCCAAAATAAAGACGAGAGCGTCTGGAACGCATAGTCAGTACTAAAATGGGTGACCATTAGGGAATACCAGGTTCAATATGTTTATATCAGCATTGTTTTCAGTCGTCTTGGGCTCATGCTTTTCAGGGAATCAAGCAGTGCCGTTTCAAGAGTGTTGTGGTTGGGATTGCGCAACCATTTCTTCAGAATTGACTCCCCGCGTAGGCATCTTTATAGGGGATACCTATTGTCTCTAAGGATTAAACCGATTCCAACAATAATAAGTAGCTTCTTAATTATTTCTATATATTTCCATATTTTTAAATATGTTATTTTTCAGTTAGGTAGACATATACTAGGGAATGTTGAAGACAAACATGTAAACTGCATTCTGATGAAGTGATGCAAATGTCAATTGAGTGCACATCGCGTGAATTACAAGCATTTGATACATGTCCACCAACTTATCGTATCAGCGATGAGTGTGATGCGGTGAATTCTGTCATCAATAACCAATATCGGAACATTTCGACATCTGCGACATCGGGGGAAGAAGGGGGTGTTAGGAGGTGCATTGTAACATTCGTAAACACTCTGAAAAGGTCAGTCTGAAGAGTAATGAGACTGAATATATGAGTTATGGGCGAAAGATGGAGAAACGGGTTGTTTTCATTTTACCTAACCTAATATCCTGATATCTTGGATATCTTCTTAGCTTTCTGCAGCAATTGTCTATATTAGATGATTTTATTTACATCACTGCAATCTTTCAGGTCGATCAGTTATGTGAACTATCGAATGAACACTGAGCACCAAGTAACAAATGCAATAAACTATATCTCTATTCATCTGATATTGATCCGGATGACATTTTTCTTTTCACCAAAATTAAGAATATCGTCAATAGGGAGCCATTTTGAAGACGTGAAGGACATCGAGACGAGCGAGACGATGTCGCCGCGGGAAAATCATGAAGAATCTCTCGAACAGTCCAAGAAAGCACAGAAGAGAAGGACAGAAAATGCATTAGACTCAATGTTTGAAGGGAGACTCGTACAGTGTATCGTTTGAAATTGGAATGAATTGTTTCTGATATCTGTCGCGTCACTTTTCAGAAACAACTAATATATATATATATATATATATATATATATATATATATATATATATATATATATATATATATATATATATATATATAATAATAATAATAATCCAGGTAAAACACCCACAGGGTAGTAACCCAAAGAATTTTAAGCGGGTTTATAAAAAGTGCTCAATATCCAATAGAGCTTTTATATATGATTATCTTTATTTACACAGACATGTACAAAATCTGCGACACTGGCATGTCGATGTTATCGATCAACAGCTATTACAAACTGAGATCTCATCAGGCAGAGTTAGAATCCGATCTTAACCCTACATCATATTTGGAAAGAAAGAAAAAAAGAAAAAGACAAAGAAAAAGAAAAGACATTTAAATTTCAAAATTTAAGGAGTCACGTGGTTGTGACCGTAAGGAATCAAAATATTAAAGTCCAAAACCAAAATACAACAAACAAAAAATAATAAAAAATATTGATATAAAATATAAAATATAAAATAAAGTAGATAAGAAAGGTAAAATTAAAAAGGATTGATAGATAGATAGATAGATAGATAGATATATAGATAGATAGATAGATAGATGGATCGATAGATAGATAGAAATAAAGAAAGAAGTAATTTGCGGTCCAGACGGAGAGTAGGGGAGGGAGGTACATACAACTGAATGTGTCAACAAACTCGAAAAATGTATTTTCCTCATCGGCCCAGAACAACATAATTTCAAATCAGCAGCAATCAGGAGCAGCGCGTTTTTACGCGTACGTAGTGCGTACCTGTGTGTGTGTTGAAGGGGGTGTCGTTAACACATTTAGCCGCTAATGCAATATCAATCTCTAATCGTTTCACTTTCTCTTAAACTTATCAAGTTATCATCAATCACTTAATGAATCAAACAAAATAACTATTAGATTAATTTAGTTTACACAGCTAGTTGTAATAATAATGATAATAATAATAATAATTATAATAATGATTGAAATGGTAATAATAATAATAATAATAATAATAATAATAATTATAATAATAATATCGGTAATAATTTAGAAATGCTGAGTACTACTATTAGCAAGTATTAATAATAATAATAATAATAATAATAATAATAATAGTAATAATAATAATAATAATAATAAAAATAATAGAAATAATAATAATAATAATAACAATAATGGTAATCAATAATAATAAATAATAATTAATAATAAAAATTATAATAATAATAGTTAGAGTAAAAATATTGATATTAATAATAAAATAATAATAATAATAATATTAATAATAATAATAATCTCGATAATAGTGCAGAAATGGCAAATAATAATATTTAAAAATATTTAGAAATATTGATAATAATAATCATAATAATCAATAATAATAATCTATAATACTAAGTTGGATAAAAATAATTAGGGAAAATTTGAAGATAAAGAAAAATAAAGAAGGCAGCAATTAACACTAATCATTGTGGTAGCAAATATAATAACTAAAATAAATAATCATATAATAGTGAAATTATTTGTTGTAATAATATTAACAA
Source organism: Sepiola atlantica (assembly GCA_963556195.1). Lineage (NCBI taxonomy): Eukaryota > Metazoa > Mollusca > Cephalopoda > Sepiida > Sepiolidae > Sepiola > Sepiola atlantica. The sequence continues at coordinate 14,349,189 of OY744522.1, read as the reverse complement.
TATTTATAATAGTAAAAATATTAATGATAGTTATAATAATGATAACAATGGTAGCCACAATAATCATAATAATTATAATAATGGTAATGATAATAATAAGAATAATAGTAGTATTAATAATAGTAATATTAATAATAATATTAATGTATGAAACTAATAATAATAGTAGAGGTGAATATGGTAATAATTGATATAATGGCGGCCATAAGTATTAGTTATAGTAAAAAATAGTAATTAATTAAAATAATGACAATGATACTTATAATAAAATATACATATATACATTCATACACATGCATATATACACATACACATACATATATATATATACACACAAACAAACACACATACAACCACACACAAATATACACATATACATATATATATATATATATATATATATATATATATATATATATATATATATATATACACAATCCTATGCTACTCTTGATAATGGTTTCAATCGCAATAGTTAGTAATGGACTCTAATTAAATGCATTCATTATAGTACAGAATATGGTATGAAAAGATAGTTATGTTGTAAGATTACCATTAGTGGATAGGTAAAGTTTTTTATGAAGTAATATTTGCTTGACGGGTTATATATGAATTACTAAGCAGGTGTGATCTATTGTGCCTACAGTTAATTGAGGTTTCTTGTTTTTTGTTTAGGAGTTTGCCTCTATCACTACATTTTATTAAAGTTTTTGGTTAAGCAAAGGTAACATGGTGAGTTCAGAGAACTGCAGTTGCTGGTTCTTCTAATGGTATTCCAAATCACTGTTGGTGATTGATTAGTGTGGATTAATTCCCAATAATATATAGAGAGTGAGGTTCTTTTTTTGGTAAGTAGAGTTATTGAATGAACATTTATGGCCGGTATATCTTTCTTTGAAAGTATTACCAGCCATATCTATATAGTATATATTTGGCAGTTTTGTTGTAAGGGGCATTTTGTTTTGTTTGTGCAGTTACAAGCCTTGGTTTTTGTTGTTTTCTTTCAGTAGTTTTATTGTCAATTAGAATTTTATTGTTATGTTTTTTATTATTTTTTCTAAATTTTCCCCACAGCTATAACTTAATTTGAGGGTGTTTTTATTAACAATTTTATGCAGTATATTATTAGGAGGAAAGTGTAGGTTGATTTAATAGAACAATCTTTTACCGAGTTTGGTTTTAACCATGTTATTAAATCGGGGTGTGAACCAGATCATTTTTCTACTTCTATTTTTGTGTTTGTTGTTGGGAGATTTAGGTTTGGTGAATTTAATTTGGGTGTTTTTATATCCACTCTCTTTTGTATATATATATATATATATATATATATTCGCGCCCGTCAACCGCCAGGAATTAGCTTCATGCACTAAAGATTGCGTAATCATGAAATATCGATGTCTGTAGGTGATAAATAATTAATATTTATTTATAAATATTATTATATAGCCCCCTTTACTAAGGCTAGACACTCCGAGTGAATTTAATAACAAGCAGTACTACTAGCTTCATTGCGAGATCCAACACGATGTGTTGTTGTTGCTAACACTCTTCGACTTGGTATTTACAAAGTTAAATTCCTCCTAAATTCTGAGCTGATTTCTAATGGCCAACCGGTAACTCGCCTGACTTGCGAATCAGTGGCGATTTGTGATTGGAGGTCACGCTCGTCGACCGTCGAGAATTAGCTTCCTGCACTGACGATTGCGTAAGCATGAAACATCGATGTCTGTAGGTAATAAATAATTAATATTTATATATATATATATATATATATATATATATATATATATATATATATATATATATACCAGTACAATTGTGACCCCGTCAGGTCACCCATTGAGCTCAGGTAAGAGTTTTGTATCAATAAAAAGTCAGTTTATAAATTCAATTAAATTAAATAAAAACAATATTCAACGTTACTCACTTACCACTCACTCTTTATCTCTAGCTACGGGCTAAATAGTATTACTACTCTTGGTGATATTTCTATTTTGTTGATGCAATTAATAGAGTATTCCTGTTATAATTTTAATATTTAGTTTTATTATCATTGACTGTTAGTAAACACATCCAGATAAAGATTAAGAGGCGGAAACGAGAGTTATGAACATAGTATAAAATCAGAGAAATCGGTCAAATAACATTTAATGACAACTCATGATTGTAATAACCACAAATGGTTCACTTGGTGGATTGATTGCAAATTATTGCTCAGTCGAACAATTAAAATTGATTTTTAAAACATAGCTCAATCCCAGCAATGAGGAGTATTTTAGCAAGTATTTCTTGTTATTAGTGTATATCAGCATTAACGTATTAAATAATTGCAAGGAAATGTTTTATTGCATATTTTTGTAGTATTTTATTCAGTGAACAACATGAAAATAGGCCACCATACGATCATTTTATCAGTTGTAGAGTTAATAAGATAAGGGGTAATGGGTAGGGTTGGGGTTAGTAAGATAAGGGGTAAGGGGTAGGGTTGGGGTTAATAAGATAAGGGGTAATGGGTAGGGTTGGAGTTAATAAGATAAGGGGTAAGGGGTAGGGTTGGGGTTAATAAGATAAGGGGTAAGGGTAGGGTTGGGGTTAATAAGATAAGGGGTAAGGGGTAGGGTTGGGGTTAATAAGATAAGGGGTAAGGGGTAGGGTTGGGGTTAATAAGATAAGGGGTAAGGGGTAGGGTTGGGGTTAATAAGATAAGGGGTAAGGGGTAGGGTTGGGGTTAATAAGATAAGGGGTAAGGGGTAGGGTTGGGGTTAATAAGATAAGGGGTAAGGGGTAGGGTTGGGGTTAATAAGATAAGGGGTAAGGGGTAGGGTTGGGGTTAATAAGATAAGGGGTAAGGGGTAGGGTTGGGGTTAATAATATAAGGGGTAAGGGGTAGGGTTGGGGTTAATAAGATAAGGGGTAAGGGTAGGGTTGGGGTTAATAAGATAAGGGGTAAGGGGTAGGGTTGGGGTTAATAAGATAAGGGGTAAGGGGTAGGGTTGGGGTTAATAAGATAAGGGGTAAGGGGTAGGGTTGGGGTTAATAAGATAAGGGGTAAGGGGTAGGGTTGGGGTTAATAAGATAAGGGGTAAGGGGTAGGGTTGGGGTTAATAAGATAAGGGGTAAGGGGTAGGGTTGGGGTTAATAAGATAAGGGGTAAGGGGTAGGGTTGGGGTTAATAAGATAAGGGGTAAGGGGTAGGGTTGGGGTTAATAAGATAAGGGGTAAGGGTAGGGTTGGGGTTAATAAGATAAGGGGTAAGGGGTAGGGTTGGGGTTAATAAGATAAGGGGTAAGGGGTAGGGTTGGGGTTAATAAGATAAGGGGTAAGGGGTAGGGTTGAGGTTAATAAGATAAGAGGTAAGGGGTAGGGTTGGGGTTAATAAAATAAGGGGTAAGGGGTAGGGTTGGGGTTAATAAGATAAGGGGTAAGGGGTAGGGTTGGGGTTAATAAGATAAGGGGTAAGGGTAGGGTTGGGGTTAATAAGATAAGGGGTAAGGGGTAGGGTTGGGGTTAATAAGATAAGGGGTAAGGGGTAGGGTTGGGGTTAATAAGATAAGGGGTAAGGGGTAGGGTTGGGGTTAATAAGATAAGGGGTAAGGGGTAGGGTTGGGGTTAATAAGATAAGGGGTAAGGGGTAGGGTTGGGGTTAATAAGATAAGGGGTAAGGGGTAGGGTTGGGGTTAATAAGATAAGGGGTAAGGGTAGGGTTGGGGTTAATAAGATAAGGGGTAAGGGGTAGGGTTGGGGTTAATAAGATAAGGGGTAAGGGGTAGGGTTGGGGTTAATAAGATAAGGGGTAAGGGGTAGGGTTGGGGTTAATAAGATAAGGGGTAAGGGGTAGGGTTGGGGTTAATAAGATAAGGGGTAAGGGGTAGGGTTGGGGTTAATAAGATAAGGGGTAAGGGGTAGCGTTAATAAGATAGGGGTGTTGTGTAACATCAGTTTTAGTGATATTAGATTGAAGGGCAGTTTATATTTTACTCTTTGTGTAAATGTAACAGTAAAGCTGATGCATGTCCATGATCAAATGCTTTCAAGGTTTCTGAATACCGTACAATCGATTCAGCGTTTTTATTCCAAAGGTTCTTGGTCGTGTCGTCGACCGATTAACTAAGATTCGATGTGTTCATGTATGAGCTTTCTTAATATCCCCTTTTGTTTGAATATTATATTTTGTTGGAATTATACTTTAGATGGAAAGTAGTTCCACCTTTCACAAGCTTAAATGTGCCTAAATCGCTTAATACTTCGCTTGCTGAAACGTAGCATTTTTCGCCGCGAAATGTTATGTAAGAGCAACCTATTATGAGGCATAAACAAGTTCTAGATGAAAATAAAGAACAGCGCAGATGTTTCGGTCTTATGTAGTCGATGTTTAGATTCAAACCTACACGAGGTATGACTAAAGATCATGCATTATCACTATCAGGACAGGCTACCAGGACTTCTCACCAAATAATACAACAATGTAAATTTTCTCAGCTTACCGTCAAATACGCAATGTCACAGTGGAGAACGTAATTATGCAACTGGAAAATATCCCTGACAACTGCAGGACGTCCATCAACGAAAAGTTTTCATTTTTGAAATTGTTTAGGACTATTTATGTCATGTGTAGAAATTGTATATTCTGGTGCAATTGAGACAATCTATTTTGACGTCATATTTAGACAATTTTTGGCTCCCATTGTGTTTTACTTTTTATATGCTATATACAGGAATTAATACTATGATACACAAAATATAAAATAATTTCTTGCATTAGTTTATGTTATTCAACATATTGATAAACTTGTGAACAATGGTAAATATTTAAATTGTCAGTCACATATTTAACATCTTATTTAACTTTAATTCTAGCTATGTATCAACATACTATCCCAAAAAATGATTTCCAAATTCATTAAAAATGATCTGTGTAATCAACATCGAAAATAAAAAAAAATAATATTCAAATGACAGAAGACAATTTCAAATGTTAATCGTTTGACTATTTTTGTATGTTGTTCGCTGGAAATATAACTACAATAAATTCAAGAAAACAATCTATTGCGATTCGTATTGAGAGTTCTTCAGCAATTCAATACACCTAGTGAACAATGGGAATATGTTAAACATTCAACCTCTTATCTCACGTAAAAGTTAACCCTAACACAAGAAATTAATTCTCAACCTTCTAACACACCTAAAATAGTATTAAAACATTACACGTTATGTTATCAACTGCAAAAGTTGAACATTCGGCAACATTCAATATCGTGGAAGCCGTCACCTAGGATGTTGATGATTTCAGAGGCTCGTATTATTATGATTGTCACTAAATATTACAAGAAAATACAATAAAACAATTTCTTGCTCTTCTTTGGAGTGTATTTACCGCAAACTGATGAAATTTTGATGATAATAATAATAATAATAATAATAATAATAATAATAATAATAATAATAATAATAATAATAATAATAATAATAATAATAATAATAATAATAATAATAATAAAGAATATGGAGCATGAAGAAAGTTAGTATAATACCAATAATCGTAGGAGCGCTAGGAACAATCCCCAAAAAACCTGGAGAAAAGACTGGGGGAAATCGGAATCAAAGTGACCATCGAAACCATACAAAGGACGGCAATGATCAAAACAGCTGAAATCTTAAAGAACATCCTTGAATGCGGAAACGAATCCGCATAAGCTACAAAGGGTAACCAGTCACAAGGAATTTACAACAGGGAGAAAAAAAACATACGAAGAACAAGAACCAAGGAACAGAAAATGCAAGAAACAGCACTTCATAATCTCCCACACCCAATAAGTTACACCGGCCTCAGCTAACACCACATACTAATGAACCCCAAAAAACAGAAATTACAAGAAACACTATAAGCTCTCCCCCTTCCCTCCTCATCCCCCGAAAAAAAATGATGCCGGCCTAGGCTGACACAAGACAACATATTTGTAGAGGGTCGAGGAGGGTTAGAAGATCGAGGAGGGACGGCACAACTCAGACCTCCACTGGAAAAGTGCGGAGAATGCTGGGACCTTGGGGAGGCTTATTGCCACCGAAATCACAAAGAAGATCAATGGTCCTTACCAACGAGAAATCAATGGTAAGAGGCGGTTGGGATACCGCAGGGTTATTTTCGCTGGTTATCGAAAAGAGGTGAATAATACTTGGAATCTGGGGAGGCTTGTTGTCACGCAGACTCCAGGAAATACCACTGGTTGTTGTCGGTGAACAATCACTAACGATGATCTGTGTGAGAACTCCTAGTGAGTACCAATAATAATAAAATAATAATAATAATACAATATATATGCATATATATATGCATATATATATATTTATATTCATATACATATGGATATATATATATATATATATATATATATATATATATATATATATATATATATAAATATACATATATATATATACAGGGTGTGCCAAAATAAGGGTCCTATCTTTAAATTTGAATAACTTGAATTTGAATAACTTCCACAAAATAAAAGTTAAACTCACCAAACTTTATGTGTGTGTAGACTGACCCTTCCGAGATTTTTTGAAATAAACAAAACAAATTTTAGCCGAAAAACACTTCTAAAAATTTACAAAAACTAAAGTATTGTTTTTTACACTGTTTTGAGTTTTTTAAGCAAAAATAATGTTTTCTAAATGAGGGTACGTTCCTTAGGGCTAATACGGCTCATGCTTGCTTCGGAAGGGGTCCTTTACTTATTCTAAAAGAAAAAAAAAATCAATAAATAAAAAAGTTATGAATTTTTAAAAATAGGACCCTTATTTTTGCCCACCCTGTATATATATATATATATATATATATATATATATATATATATATATATATATATATATATATATATTAATGCATCTATTGTAATTGTTTTTATTGGTGATGGTATCGTTTGTTACTTTGCTTACTAGTATTATTATAGTTGTTCACTTCCTAAGTGATACAGATTAATGCAGAATATAGTATTATTAGTTGTCTTTTAAGTTTATTGTCCGTACTTTTCGTGAATATATATATATGTTTATTAATTTGATACGTACATAAAAGTAATCCATAGACATATGTTTCTGGCCATCCGCCGTCATTAGCATCGCTAACTAAGAAAAAACATCGAACCTTCGATATTGATGTCTATATTCTGTTGTTTTACGTCCGGACTAGGACGCATTGCTTTGAATGACGTACGGTTTTTATCACCTAAATATTTAAATCTATTTTATGTTTTTGTGAGCCAGAAACACGTGCTCATAGATTGTTTTATGTACGTATAAAACTAATAAAAATATGTGTATTAACGAAAAATACGTCCTATAAAATGCGACTAAAAATGCAATCTTTTGCATCAATCTGTATCACTTAGGAAGTGAACAATTATAATGAAAGCGTAAGAATGGGACAATCACTACAATCACCAATGAAAACAATTACATGAAATACATTTAAATATTTACGTAATTAAAACCGTGCATATTTCCAGGAAGAGTCTAATAGTCTGAAGGTAAAACAGCAGACTATAGACCTCAATATCGAAGGTTCGATCCCCGTCGAAGTTAGTCATTCTAATGACAGATGTGAGCCAGTAACATGTGTTCTTGTATTACTTTTATGTACGCAAAACTAAATAAATTAATAATTAATAATGTTTATATATATATATATATATATATATATATATATATATATGCATAGGCAAACATTATTAAATAGTACAAGTCAAGACTTTGTTTAATTTTTAAAATTTTCCGAATGGTCCATTTAGTGTTTCGGTCAAATTAATTCTGGCCGTAATAATAATGAACGAATCTAAGCAAAAAGACAGATTCTTAAGAAACCAAAATTAACACCGACTAAAGATGATTTGACCGAAACACTAAATTGACCATTCAGAAAATTGAAAAAAAAAGTCTCATCAAGCAAAAACACTGTGTTATGCTATAATGTTTGCCTAAATGAAAATATACTTCCTAATATATATATATATATATATATATATATATATATATATATATATATATATATATATATATATGTATGTATGTATGTATGTGTGTGTGTGAAAATGACAAACGGAAAACAGATTAAAATGCAGGAGAAAAACAAAAACAAGACATTTGACCGGTTTCGTTCGTGTTAGCGAACGTCTTCAGAAAAAGTGAAGATTTGGAAATGATGTTATTTTGAAGGCACACACATGGGAGAAGGAAAAGATGATTCGATCGGACCATATGAGAATACTTTTAGTGACATTGAAATATGATTTGACAAGTGGGTCACACATTCTTCTTTATTTCTTATCCTTTTTAATATTTTTATTTACTTTCTTTTTCTTTTTAAATTTCACACAATGCTGAGCTAGTATAGGGAAGGCAGTAGACGGAGGGGGTAACAACGATTAGACTGAAGAAGACAGAGAAACTAGCCAAGATAACACACATAGAGTGGAATATATATACATACATATATATATATATATATGTATATATAAGCATGCATGCAAATATGTATGTAAATATATATAAGTACAAATAAACACAAAAAAATATCACACATATGTGTGTGGGTGTGTGTATATAGTTCGTGTTTTGTGTTATCAGAAAAAAACCCACCAAAGTGCTCAATGGTATGTCATAAAAGAGCCAAATGTTTATTATTTCATATAAATATTCTTATCCTGTTCAAACATGCTAAGTGAGACTGATGACCCAGATTCGCTCGTTTTAATCCGTATTTTTCCTAATTTCCGTATAACGTGAGTATCTTTAGCGGACGATACTGTTTGAATGGGTTAAGTAATTCTACTATAAAGGAGTCGACACTGTTAGTGTTGTCTCTTCACATTTAGAATTCCGCTAAGATCTTATTGATTGACAATGGTACGTTTTTGGTGAGAAAAATGTTATTTATTCCGCATCACATGCACACACGCACACACACATATTTGGTCGGACAGAAATATCTCATTATCAAGGGACATCTAGCGGAACAATTTCACCTGAACTGTCAGAATCTCTCCCCGTCTGGGTTGTTTATATTGACATGCGCCACCAGTCAATGTCTTAGATACACAAATCCTCACTCATTGTCTAACCGGATTCTCAAATTATAATATTGGAGAATTTATTCAACTTATTTCGAATTGGTTCGTCCTGACTCTGCATTAGTTTACTCAGTCCCAATACGCCCCTTCTCTGCTAATACATTTTAAATGTTTAATTTTAAAACTCTACCGCTCATAATTCATTGACTGCCTCTAATTAATTAATTTATAGTTATACGGTTAGATTTTAAAGCGGTGTCTTTAAGGCACGCCGTTCACTACATAATAATAATAATAATAATAATAATAATAATAATAATAATAATAATAATAATAATAATAATAATAATAATAATAATAATAATAACAATAATAATAATGATGATGATGATGATGATGATTATGATGATGATGATGCCATTTATCTTTCATCATTTTTTAAAAAATTCTATTACATCCCAGGCGGTTTATTATCAACGATCTTGCTAAACCCGTCATCAACGACGTCGGCCGCCCGAGAAGAGAGTCAAGTGTTATCAGCTTAAGTTTTTATAAAATTCTTATAACAATCCAGATGGCTTATGACCCGCAACCAATTTATTTTTGCTATAAAGTGATGTCATTGGTGTCTCCTCAGATACCCTAACTCTACCGTTCCTCATTATCAACACGGTCCAGGTGTGTATAAATTGTCCCATACCATTTAATCAAATCGTTATTATTGGGGTCACAGAGAAATATCATTATTTTATATTGAGAAAATAATCATTTCTGTGTAGTATGAAGACAATGATCTTTCATCAAAATATATTGAATACTTTCAGTTATCAGTATCGTGAATAAAAATATAAATAAATGAATAATATCATTTATAATGCGATAACATTTCACCATCTCCTGATGTATATAAAGTAAATGCAATAATCGATGTAAAAATATTATTTTTTATCTTCACATTTTATTGTAATTTCATTAAAGGTAGGAACGTACAATTAAGAAAAAATAAAATGTTCAAACAAATATTGCATCTTGAGCAAATTCGTTGGGCAACTAACATTTAAAAGACGAGAAACAGATAAACAACTGTAATGTGGGGATAGAGCGTCTCAAATCAAAAATGCTGAGTGAAAGAAAATAGCTGAGAAATAAACTACTGTTGTTTCATCTGTTTGTCAAAATATAAGACAATCTCAAATAGATTAACGATCCACCCGCCCATTATAAGACAGATTATAAACAAGTTTGCATTTAACGCAATTAAAAGTTGTCGACTATCCAAACTATGATCTATCAAAAAATAAATCGGATACAGGCCAACTCACACATGCAATTAACACAGTTACTGGCTTCTCTGGCATCATTTGGATTAATATACGTGCGTAAAGCAAGAAGCACATTAAACAAACATGAAATTCATTTGTATATCTTGCCTTTTCTCTCAACGTAGAAAAACATTTAATATCAAAAGTTTCTAATAGAATAGAAGTTTATACATTCACCGATCAGTCAAAGACAGATTTGCTTAGTCACAATAATCTTTAGAGTTAAACTGAAACATTTTACAAGAAAACAACTTCATGTTAATTGAGAAAATCAAGATCATATCAAAACAAACTATTCATCAGACTCTTCTGTCAGCCGAAAATATGTTCAACAACATGATAATCATCCTAATGATACCAAAACCAATTATGTATCAGACACTTCTATCAGCCGAAGATATGTTCAACAATATGATAATGATCTTAATCATACCAAAACAGATTATGAATCAGACTATTCTATAAACCGAAGATATGTTCAACAACAGGATAATGATCCTAATAATACCAAAACAAATCATGGATCAGATTCTTTGTCAGCCGACAATATGTTCTACAACATGATGATCCTAATAATACCAATACAAATTATTAATCAGAAAATTTTACAGCCGAATATATGTTCAAACACATGATGATGATCCAATCACACCAAAATAAATTATGCATCAGACTTCTATCAGCCGAAGATATGTTCAACAACATGATGATGGTCCTAATAATACCAAAACAATTATGCATCAGACTTATATATACGCCGAAGATATCTTCAACAACATGATAATGATCCTAATCATACCATAACTAATTATGCATCAGACACCTCTATCAGCCGAAAATATGTTAAACAACATGATAATGATCCTTACCAGACCAAAACAAATTATGCATCAGACACTTCTATAAGCCGAAAATATGTTAAACAACATGATAATGATCCTTACCAGACCAAAACAAATTATGCATCAGACACTTCTATGAGCCGAAAATATGTTAAACAACATGGTAATGATCCTAATCATAGTAAAAAAAATTATTAATCAGACTCTTCTGTCAGCCGAAGATATGTTCAACAACATCATAATATTCCTAATCATACCAAAACAAATTATGTTCAACAACATGATAATGATCTTAACCATACCAAATCCTAATCATACTAAAACGAATTATCCATCAGACTCTTCTGCCGAAAATATGTTCAACACCATAGTAATGATCCTAACCATACCAACAGAAATTATGAATCTTACACTTTTATCAGCCGAAAATATGTTCAACAACATTATATAAATCCTAATAATACCAAAACAAATTATGGATCAGACCCTTTGTCAGCAGAGAATATGTACTACAAAATGATAATGATCCTAATCATACCAAAACCAATTATTAATCAGATTCTTTTGTCAGCCGAATATATGTTGAAAAACATGATGATGATCCTAATCATACTAAAATAAATTATGCATCAAACTCTTCTATCCACAAAAGATATGTTAAACAGCATGATAATGATCTTAATAACAGCAAAACAAATTATTAATCAGACTCTTCTGTCAGCCGAAGATATGTTCAACAACATGATAATGATCCTAATCATACCAAAACAAATTATAATTCAGACTCTTCTGTCAGCCGAATATATGCTTAACAACATGATAATGATCTTAATCATATAAAAACAAATTATGCATCAGACTCTTCTGTCAGCCAGAGATATGTTAAACAACATGAGAATGATTCTAATCATACCAAACCAAATTATGCATAAGACTTTTCTGTCAGCCAGAGATACGTTCAAAAACATGATAATGATCCTAATCATACCAAAAAATTTATGCATCATACACTTCTATCATCCGAAAATATGTTCAACAACATGATAATGATCCTAACCATACCAAACCAAATTATGCATCAGACTTTTCTGTCAACCAGAGATACGTTCAACAACATGATAATGATCCTAATCATACCAAAAAATTTATGCATCAGACACTTCTAACAGCCGAAAACATGTTCAACAACATTATACTCTTTTTTCAGCCGAAGATATGTTTAACAACATGATAATGAACACTAATCATACAAAACAAATTATTCAACAGACTCTTCTGTCAGCCGAAGATATGTTCAAACGAATGATAATGATACTTATCATACCAAAACAAATCATGCATCAGACCCTTTTGTCAGCCGAAAATATGTTCAACAACATGATGATGATCCTAATCATACAAAAACAAATCAGGCATCAGACTCTGCTCTCAGCTGAGGATATGTTCAACAACATTATTATGATCCTAATCATACCAAAACAAATTGTGCCTCAGACTCTTCTGTCAGCCGAAACTATGATCAGAAAAGATATGTTCAACAACATGATAATGATCTTAATCATATTAAAACAAACTATGCCGCAGACTCTTCTGTCAGCCGAAGATATGTTCAACAACATGATAATGATCCTAATCATACCAAAACAAATTACGCATCAGACTCTTCTGTCAGTCGAAGATATGTTCAACAACGTGATAATGATCCTAATCATACCAAAACAAATTACGCATCAGACTCTTCTGTCAGCCGAAGATATGTTCAACAACATTATAATGATCCTAATCATACCAAAAAAAAATTACGCATCAGACTCTTCTATCAGCCGAAGATATGTTCAACAACACGATCATGATCCTTATCATCCCCCAAAAATTATGCATCAGACTCTTCTGTCAGCCGAAGATATGTTCAACAACACGATCATGATCCATATCATACCAAAACAAATCATGAATCAGACACTTCTGTCAGCCGAAATGTGTTCAACAAGATGGAAATTATCCTAATCATACCAAAACCAATTATGCATTAGACTCTTCTTTAACCGAGGTTATATTCAAATAATTGATAAAGATCCTAATAATACCAAACAAATTATGCATTAGACTCTTCTGTAAACCGAGGTTATGTGCAACAAAATGATAATGATCCTAATCATACAAAAAACCATTATGCATGAGACTATTCTATCAGCCCAAGTTATGTTCAACAACATTATAATGATCCTAATCACACCAAAATAAATTATGCATCAGACACTTGTTTAAACCGAAGTTATGTCCAACAACATGATTATGATCCTAATCATACATAACAAATTATTCATCAGACCCTTCTATCAGCCGAGGTTATGATCCTAATGATACCAAACAAATTATGCATCTAACTCTTCTATCAGCCGAAGATATTTTCAACACAAGATAATGTACATAATCATACCAAACAAATTATGCATCAGACTCTTCTATCAGCTAAAGATATTTTCAACAACATTATAATGATCCTTATCATACCAAGACAAATTATGCATCAGACAATTCTGTTAGCCGAAGATATGTTCAAAAACATGATTATGATCCAAAAAATACCCAAAGAACTCATGCATCAGACTCTTCTGTCAACCGAAGATATGTTCAACAACATGATAATGATCCTTATCATACCAAAACACATTGTTTCTCAGACTAATCTCTCAGCCCAATATATTTTCAACAACGTGATAATCATCTTAATCATACCAAAACAAATCATGCATAAGACTCTTCTGTCAGCCGAAACTATGTTCAACAACATAATAATTATCCTAATAATACAAAAACAAATTATTCATCAGACTCTTCTATGAGTACAAGACATATTCAACAACATATATAAGTATCCTAATAATACCAAAACTAATTATCATTAGACTCTTCTGTTAACCGGAGATATGTTCAACAACATGAAAATTATCCTAATCATACCAAACAAATTATGCATCAGACTCTTCTGTAAACCAAGGTTATGTTCAACAAAATTATAATGATCCTAATCATACCAAACAAATGATGCATCAGACTATTCTCTATACCAAATATATGTTCAACAACAGGATCCTAATCATACTAAAACAAATTATTCATCAGACTTCACTATTAGCCGAAGATATGTTCAACAACATGATAATGATCCTAATCATACACAAAACAAATTATGCATCAGACTTTCTATTAACTGAAGTTATGTTCAACATGATAATGATCTTCATCATACCCCAAAAAATTATGTATCAGACTTCGCTGTTAGACGAATAAATGTTCAACAACATGATAATGATCCTTCTCATACCAAAACAAATCCTGCATCAGACACTTCTGTCAGCCGAAGATATGTTAAATAACATGATAATTATCCTAATGTTACACAAATAAATTATGAATCAGACTTTTCTGTCAGCCGAAAATATGTTAACAAGATGGAAATGATCCTTGTCTTAATACAACAAATTATGTACCAGACTCTTCTATTAGCCGAAGATATGTTCAATAACATGATAATGATCCTTATCATACAAAAAAATTATGCATAAAACTCTTCTATCAGCACAAATATGTTCAAAAACATAATAATTATCCTAATAATACCAAAACAAATTATGCATTAGACTCTTCTATCACCCGAGGATATGTTCAAAAACATTATAATTATCCTAATAATAGCAAACAAATTTTACATCAGACTCTTCTATCAGCCCAAGTTATGTTTAAAAAATGATGATGATCCTAATCATACCAAACCCAATTATGCATCAGACTCTTGTGTAAACCGAAGTTATGTTCAACAACATTATTATGATCCTTATCATACAAAACACATGATGCCTCAGACTCATCTATCAGAATATGTTATGTTCAACAACGTAATCATCCTAATCATACCAAACAAATTATGCATCAGACTATTCTATCAGCCGAGGATATGTTCAGCAACATGATAATGATCCTAATAATACCAAAATAAACTATTCATCAGACTCTTCTGTCAACCGAGGATATGTTCAACAACATGATCATGATGTTAATCATACCAAAACAAATCATGGATCAGACTCTTCTCTCAACCGAATATATGTTGAACAATATTATAATGATAGTAATTATACCAAAACAAATCATGCATCAGACTATTCTATCAGCCGAAGATATGTTCAACAACATGATAATGATCCTAATCATACCAAACCAAATGATGCATCAGAGTCTTCTGTAAACCAGAGTCATGTTAAACAACATGATTATAATCCTAATCCTACAAAACAAATTATGCATCAGACTCTACTATACGCCGAAGATATGTTAAACAACATGATAATAATCCTTATCATACCCAAACAAATTATGCATCAGACTCCTCTATTAGCCGAAGATATGTTCAAAAACATGATAATGAACACAACCATACAAAACAAATCATGCATCAGCCTCTTCTATAAGCCGGAGTTATGTTAAACAACATGATACTGATCCTAATCATACCAAAACAAGTTATGAATAAGACTATTTTGTCAGCCGAAGATATGTTTTACAACATGATTATTATCCTTATCATACCAAAACAAATTATGCATCATGCTCTTTTATCAGCCGAAGATATGTTCAACAATATGATAATGATCCTGATCATACCAAAACAAATTATGCATCAGACTATTCTGTCAGCCTAAGATATGTTCAAACACATTATAATTATCCAAATAATACCGAAACAAATCAAGCATCAGACTCCTCTATCAGCCGAAGTTATGATCAACAACATGATAATCATCCTAATCACACCAAACAAACTATGCATCATACTATTCTTTCCGCTGAAGATATGTTCAACAACAGAATAATGATCTTACTCATACAAAAACACATTGTTTCTCAGACTAATCTCTCAGCCCAAGATATTTTCAAAAACATGATAATCATCTTAATCATATCAAAACAAATTATGCATCAGACTCTTCTGTCAGCCGAAACTATGTTCAACAACATAATAATTATCCTAATAATACAAAAACAAATTATTCATCAGACTCTTCTATCAGTCAAAGATATATTTAACAACATGATAATGATCCTAATAATACCAAAATCAATTATAATTAGACTCTTCTGTTAACCGAAGATATGTTCAACAACATGAAAATTATCCTAGTCATACAAAACAAATGATGCATCAGACTATTCTATCAGACAAAGATATGTTGAACAAGATGATAAGGATCCTAATCATACCAAAACAAATTATTCATCAAATTTTACTATTAGCTGAAGATATGTCAACAACATGATAATGATCCTAATCCAAGCAAAACAAATTATAAATCAGACTCTTCTGTCAGCCGAAGATATGTTCAAAAACATGATAATAAGCCTAATCATACAAAAAACCATTATGAATCAGACTCAAATTATTAATCAGACTATTCTCTCAGCCCCAGTTATGTTCAACAACATAGTAATGATACTTATAATATTAAAACAAATTATGCATCAAACTTAACTGTTAGCCGAATATATGTTCAACAACATGATAATGATCCTAATCATACAAAAACAAATCCTGCATCAGACACTTTTGTCAGCCGAAGATATGTTCAACAACATGATAATGATCCTAATGTTACAAAATAAAATTATGAATCAGACTCTTCTGTCAGCCGAAAATATGTTCAACAAGATGGTAATGACCCTTGTCCTACCAAAACAAATTATGTACCCGACTCTTATGTCAGCCGAAGATATGTTTAACAACATGATAATGATGCTTATGATACCAACACAAATTATGCATCAGATTCTGACAGCTGAAGATATGTTCAATAACATGATAATTATCCTAATCATACCGAAACAAATTGTGATTCAGACCCTTCTTTCAGCTGAAGATATGTTGAATAACATGATGATGATCTTAATCATACAAAAACAAATTATGCATCAGACTCTTCTATCAGCCGAAGTTATGTTCAACAAAATGATAATGATCCTAATCATACCAAAACAAATTATGCTTCAGACCCTTCTTTCAGCTGAAGATATGTTGAATAACATGATGATGATCTTAATCATAACAAAACAAATTATACCTCAGACTCTTCTGTCAGGCGAAGATATGTTTAACTACAAAATAATGATCCTAATAATACCAAAACAAATTATGCATCAGACTCTTCTATCAGCCGAAGATATTTTAAACAACCTGATAATTATCTTAATCATACCTACACAAATTATGCATCAGACTCTTCTGTATACCAAGGTTATGTTCAACAAAATTATGATGATCCTTATCATAGCAAACAAATTTTATATCGGACTCTTCTATCAGCCCAAGTTATGTTCAACAAAAGGATAATGATCCTAATCATACCAAAACCAATTATGCATCAGACTCTTGTGTAAACCGAAGTTATGTTAAACAACATGATTATGATCCTTATCATACAAAACAAATGATACATCAGATTCTTCTATCAGACGAGGTTATAGTCAACAACATGATAATGATCCTAATCATACCAAAAAAAAATGATGCATCAGACCTTTCTATCAGCCGAAGATATGTTCAACACCATGATGATGATCCTAATCATACCAAAACAAATTATGCATCAGAATATTCTGTAAACCGAGGTTGTGTTCAAACGCATGATAATCATCCTAATCATACCAAACAAATTATGCATCAGACTATTCTATCAGCCGTAGATATGTTCAACATGATAATGATCCTAATAATACCAAAATAAATTATTCATCAGACTCTTCTGTAAACCGAAGATATGTCCAACAACATGATAATTATCCTAATATACCTGGCATTGAACAATCGAAGTTTGAAATAAATCTAGACATTCGTACATTTTTATCACTTTTTTTCTTCTCTCTCTCTCTGTCTCTCTTTCTCTCTCTCTCTCTCTCTCTCTCTCTCTCTCTCTCTCTCTCTCTATATATATATATATATATATATATATATATATATATATATCCGACTGGTCATTTGAATCTCATATCTCGCATTAATCATAGTTTAAGGGCAACAGTAAAGTCAAGTTTTTTTTACTCTTAAACCAAAGGAAAGAAAACTTTGATTTTCCCAGGTAAAAGGAATCAAATATTCTCTTCTAATGTATTCCATTCATTCGAACTCGGTAAATAACACTACCATTTCATATTCCTGTTCTGAAAATATAATGTTTTTATATGCTGATAGTTTTTTCTTTTAAATAATTTCCTTTCTGATTTTTCTTTCCTTTGGATTTTGATAATATTAATTTCCATCTGTCTTCTTTGTCGCCTTCTGCATTTCACCAGGAATAAGGATGGCTTTTTTTCTCTATGTTTCTGCGAACAAGACTGATTAAACAACGAAGACGACAATCAGACTCGATTTTGACCTTCTTTATTTCTTCTCAACATACGCAATCATGCAGCATCATACGCCTACAACATAAGTATTTCTTTTATTGATTAAATACATATTGTTCTGTCAAGCCTAGAATAAGTCCCTTGGAGTTATCTCCCTTTCCCGTCCCCCAATTCGTTAGATACTTGTTTTATCCTAGACACCAGCCGGCAAGCAGCTGCCGGTGCTCTGTTTCAGAATTTAGTGACACCCCATTCTTTGGTAGTAGTAATGAGAAACCAGTTAAAAGTGCCAGTCTCTAGACTTGGAGGTGGCACAGAGACAGTATAGGCCAAAGTTGTTTCTTGGGGGCTCCTCGGGGGGTTCATCAACGGACATCTCTGAGGGAGAGGAAAGTAGGCCTGAAAGACCAAGAGTGAGGAAAGGGGCCAAAAAGGTCTGGCCAGAAAAGACACCTACTAAGGACTCCAAAGGAACCACATCGACGTGGGGACCCCAGGCCCAGAAGACTCCAGAGGAGTATAGGCGACTCTTCAGGGACAAATATGCCGACTTCACGGACGGAAGTACGATCTAAATAGTCCCGGGCACCCTGGAGAGTCTAAAAAGACGAATAGTCTCATTGGTTACAACCGATGCAAAGACGAAGGAGCTGACTGGGGTCCCCAAGGACAAGATGATAAAGATACTTGGGGATCTGAAGATCCCAGCGACCTACGTAGTCAAGAGATCATACGCTATGTATGATATTCTGCTCCCTAACGTGGCAGAAGCTGAAAGAGTGGCGAAATGGGAGCATACTTGTAGCGGGATAAAGTTGACTCCAGAATATTTATCAAAGAGGACAACCGTGTCAGTTCTCGGCGTCCCATGCTGTGTCGCCTCCGAACACATAGGCGCCATTATGTCACAGTATGGTGACGTTGAGGCAGTGTTCCCAGTCCGTGGTCCCCAAAATATCCAGACGGGGGACTACAAGATCTTTATGCGACTCACTCGTGAAGGATTCCGGGAGATACCGGCGCAGCTATACTGCGAAACCTGGTCGATGCCAGTAATAGTGGAGGGAAGGAGGCGGGTTTATTGGCACTGTCAGACGTCGGGGCATATGGCAAAGGAGTGCCCCAAAAGAAACCCACCAAAGACCCCGCCGGCAGTGCCAGCAGTGACGACAAATGTCCCCAAACCGACAGAACCGGCAGAAGAAGGTTGGAAAAAGGTGGTAGCCAAGAAGGGGAAAAATCCGACTCCGAGCACGAGCGAGAAACCCGCTAAACCACCAACCGCAGGAGGAGACCAACATGCACCTGCGGTCAAAAGAAAGTTCCAGTTCCCCTCATCGGGGTCAGATAAAAATAATGACACTGAAGAGGACATGACCATGGAAGGAGAAGCGCAGGTCCAGACGCCCAAGAAGGACACCAGGGCAAAGAAGAGCCGAGACCAGCCAGCGGCAATTCCAGAAAAGGAAATTGTTCAACCACCCAAACCCCAATCTCCAGAACCCGAAGTTGTGGTTGAACAAAATACCCCTCCCCTATCCCCCCCCCGCCCGAAGAGATGTCCATGGCCGTAGCATCGGCAGAGACAGCTGAAGGGCCTAAAAGCCCGGTAAAAACTGCCAAACAACCGGAGGAAGCTGTAACCGACAAGGTAGCGGAGGAGGAAGCTGTTGCTGATAAGGAAGTGCCGGAGGACGACGGCGAAAACTGCACCCACTCCTCCACCTGTTAGACGAGAAAGATCCCGGAAGCTCCCTTTCCTGCCCGGGGGAAAAATATGTGAGGCGGACGCATCACTTGTCCAGTCGGATCTGAATGGTAGCCAGAGGGGTTATCTGAAGCAGTTAGGTGCGTTCACACATGTGAAAGGTCGGAGAGTCGATAACTCTCTGAACTTCCGGGATGCCCCAATGATAACTACCTTTATCAGGCATGATAAAGGTAGTAGGGCACGCGCCCTTTGGAGAATGGTGGAGGAGGGAAGGATGGCTATTCCGGGGGTTAAGTTAGTTGACGAGGAGAATCCATAAAAAAAAAATTGGCTTCTAAATGTCCGGGGAGGGTCCCCATTTATGTTCATCCCTCATTTTTTCGGGCTTTGAAACTAACCTTTCCCCTGGACGTGGGAGGTCTGGCTCGAGACGGACGGATTTTGTCCGAACTGCTGACCGGCAGTCTTGGTCCCGAGGACTTTAGGCCTATTTGCGACATATAAGTAAGGGATAATGGCTTTAAACCTGGCCACATTGAATGTGAGGGGCATGAGATCTCGAAGCAAGGCTGTTCGCGTGCTGAGGGATCTCGTGGCCCTTAAGGTAGATATAGCTGCGATTGAGGAGACCCACTTCGTTTCGTATGGGGATTGTGATGTGCTGACTGACGACTATGACGTCATCTTAGCATATGGCAATGTCCGTAGTTGTGTTGTCTCTTTGCTAGTGAGACGCACTCTGTCTGCGACAGTGAGCGTTGTTCATACGGATGCGGTAGGTCGGCTTGTCGTAGTCGATGTTGCCGTTGAAAACAGTAAGTTTCGGATCATTGCGGTTTATGCGCCCAACATTGCTGGTGAGAGGGTCTCCTTTTATCGACCGTTGGAGACGTTTCTCGGGGGTCCGGAGCGAGTAGTTTTAATGGGGGATTGGAACGCCGTCCTTGACCCCAAGATAGATAATGTTGGGGGCAATAGAGGGTCGGTGTGGTGTGAAAGCAGCCTATCTGACCTGGTGGCCTCATGCGATCTTGTCGACAGGTTTCGCGTTTATCCCCCAGGGAGGGAGATTTGGACGTGGCATACTAGCGCGGCCTTCTGTCCGAATACTTACTTGGACAGAATGTTAGTTAGAAGAGGCGACATAGATTTCTTATCTTGTCCCACGTTCACTTGGTTAGGCTATTCGGACCATAAATTGATTATGACCCCTTTGAGTTTAAGTGATAAGCCTAGGTTAGCTGGGTACTGGAATTTGAATACCTCCTTACTGGAGATACCCGACTTCCGGGAACAGCTAACGTTACTACTTTAGCGGAATTTAGTGGGGGCGGTTATCGGGAGTAGTTGGTGGGTTAGCACTAAGGCTCACGTTAGACGCTTTTGTGTCGGCTACAGCCAGCGCCTCGCTCGAGATAGGGCTAGGACGCAAAAGCGTGTAGATGATAAGATGACCCGGGCGGTGGCTGGGGGGATCCCCTAGAGATAGCCTTAATCAAGGGGGACCTCAGTCGCTTGGCTAGCGAGTGATATGAAGGTCAAGTAGTTCGAGCTAGGTTAAAGAAAGTCTCTAACGAAGCTGTGAACGTTGACGCTGTTGAGCGTAAGGCTGTTTTACATCGTGGCTCGGATGGGTACATTCGGAAGGTGGAAAACCTGGAATGACATACCCTGGTATCAACTCGTGAGATTAGCGAGGGGTTCCGCGAGCATTTGGAGGAACGTTTCACCCAACTACCCAGACTCCGCGTCCAGGAGTTTGACAGCTATTTGGCTGGCTCGCTCCACCTATGGGCGGCTCGGGCGGCTAGCTGTTATGTCATGGTTACAGAGGGTGAGATCATTACTGCGTTTAAGCAGGCCGGCTTGAACAAATCTTCAGGACTCGATGGTCTGTCGTACGAATTGTATTTGAGGCTGTCGCCCATGTTTGTTCCTCTTCTGAAGGATGTGTTTAATCACTGGTTTGTTCAGGGTTCGATCCCTGGACAGGTTACCAAGGCAGTGGTCACATTGTTGAAGAAGGGGGACCAACCTGGTGGGAGTAATCTAGATGATTACAGGCCCATAACTCTGCTAAACACAGAGTTAAAGATTTTGGCCTGCGTTCTTGCGAATCGTTTGCAGGTTGTCATCGCTGATTTGATCGAGCCTGAGCAGAATTTTGGTGTGAAGGGGAGGTCAATTCAAGACAACTTGCATCTGGTGCGCACGATCCTAGAGGGTATAGAAGACGACACTGAAGCCGCGCTGATCAATTTAGATTAGTCCAAGGCTTTCGATAGGGTCGACCATGTTTTTTTTGGATCTGTTTTAGAGGCTGCCGTTTTAATCCGGACTTCCGCAAGTGGATCTCCATTCTGTATCGTCTGCCGACGGTAGCGGTGCAAGTAAACGGTAGGCTGTCGGAATCGTTCGTGGTTTCTCGTTCGGTGCGTCAGGGTTGTCCGCTGTCGCCCCTGCTTTATGTCATGGCGTTGGAGCCCTTCCTTCGCAAATTAAGGGACGGGGCGGCTACACTAGTTCTGCGCGGAATCGCTATCCCTCCTCACTATGCTTGAGTCACGGTTTCCGCGTATGCCGATGATGTCACCGTTTTTGTGTCCAGCCGTGAAGACATAGGAACGGTGATTAAGGCGATCGCTCGTTACGAAGAAGTTACAGGGGCTATAGTAAACCGCAGAAAGTCCAACGTCCTGCGGTTGGCTGCCTGGCGCGGAGAGACTGCACTTCCAGGTGATTTCAGCTGAACCGATGGCTCGGTTCGGATCCTTGGCGTATCGTTCGGACCGGGTCTCCAGCTGGAGAAGAATTGGTCGGAAGTACAGGCAAAGGTCGAATCGTCGTTGAGGGCTTGAATTCGAAGGAAACTTTCCTTGAAGGGGAGAGCTGAGGCGTGCGCCACTTACGTCTTTCCTCTCATACTTTACCGACTGTCTGTACTCCCTCTGCCTGCGGACCGCCTTCTTGCTAACACGCGCCTGCTCTTCTCGCTTCTTTGGAAGGGTGGGAAAGCATACGTCCGTAGACAGGTTTGTACTCAACGTCCGTGCGATGGAGGCTTGGGGATGCCTGACTTGGCAAGTCATAGACATGCCGAAAGACTGGCTTTCCTGAGTCGTACATTGACGGAGGACGGTCCGTGGATCCCTGCGGTGTAGAGCGCCTTTCCCAACCTCATACCCGACCACTCGGTCGAAGGTCGACGTAGACCGAAAGGGGAGTCCGTGTTCGTCGCCGAATGCCGAACCGCGCTTAAGGCGTTGCCGGGGTCCAGTGGCCTTGCCCGGTCTAGGAAGAGACTATATCGGGATCTTGTGGAGGGGTCCGCTTGTGATCCGCTTGGGAGGCGGCTCGGATTGTCAAGTGAGGAGGTTCGCTCCCAGTGGAGTTGGGCGCCAGGCCAGAGTTATCTCAACAATTCTGAGTATTCTCTGACCTGGCGACTGGTTCGGAATGCACTGCCCCTCTGCGGCAGATTACGCAGGGATGGCATAAGGGACGTTTCCTTATGCCTGCGCTGTGAGGACAATGAGGAAGAAACGGCCGAGCACGCCTTCTTCACTTGCAGCAAAGTTCGTCGTCTCTGGGAGTATGTCAGAGAGGTAACGGTTCGCATCGACGCCGAGCAGCCGATGGTACTTGATGTAGCATACGTCATTAACAACGTAGCCCCGCCATGGTCTAGGGAGAAAAGAATGTTTTTTTCTGGCGATCCTAGCCACAGCGAGGTTAGTGACGTTTGTTACACGTCTAGATGAGATTCATGGGGTTGGGTCTGTTTCGGATCGTGATCTGGTTGTTTACTTTAAGCATCAGCTTAAAGTGAAAATCAGATGCGATTGGAAACGACTACATTGCATGGAGTTCAATAGAAGATTGGTGCACGACACTAGTTTGTGCATCCAACGAGGGTCCAGGTTGTAATACGTTTTCCCGCCTTAGCATGGCGCAGACGGTACTGGGTCTTACGGAACCCAGCATAGTACCAAACAAAATGTTTTTATTAGTCTAGTCGAATAATAAGCTAGTAGGAATAAATGATGTCCTGTTCCGATTTTGTTTTGCCAGCACTAGAGAGCTTCAAAAGATGCCCACTCCACATATTTATTTTGTCCCCGGCTGATGAAACCCGTGGCAATATTATCTTGGAAGACGCCATCCATTCACGTACCCAGATCCCGATTAATTTATTTTCAGAATGCCCCACTTTTATTCTCATTCCCATATAGGGGTCGACCTGCTTGTTTTCGGCCTCGAGCCGGAAAACAGTGGGCGGTCCACACTTTGCAAGAGGGTAGGAAGGGTCCTACTAACCACCCCTTATCATTTTATTTGGTTGTTTATTTTTCTTTCTTCTTGGGTGTTTTTAATGTGTATCCCAATCCCACGTTATTTCATGTTTTCATGTATCATTTTTGGGGATATTTTAAGTAGGGTTAAGCCATAGAGTGACTGCGAATTTTTTAGTGCGAATGGCTAGTTTAGGGTAGATTACGTTTTTGTCATTGTGCATTTGTTTTTGTCAATAAAAAATGTCTTGTTTTTGTTTTGCTTTTGTGAAAATAAAAAATGTCAAAGTTTGAATAAAAAATGTCTTAAAAATGTCACAATGACCCCCGACCCCCACTCCCCCCCCTTCCACAGTGGGCTTCTATGCCTAAGGTGGTATACATTCTGGGAATGTAATTTTAACTCTAGGAGTTAATGTTTCCACGATGTATCCATCTAAATAAATGCTCAGTGAGCAAAGTGAAGTGGAGAGAGAAAGAGGTGTAAAAGGCAGTTGGCAGTCCGTGGAGAATACATAGACTTTATTTTTCACGAACTTTCCTTTTACGGATAGACCAGACCGGCCAAGGCTCGTCTCATAAAACCGATTTAAATTCTTAATATCTTTCACAGATGCATCTCAACATTTTACACTTTCATAATCGTTCTTAACTTTTTTTTCTCGTAATTCTATAAATGTATATAACCTTTATACTTTTCTCTGTTCATTCTTTAAATTACATCAAACACTTTTCTTTTTAAACAACTTATTTTAAATTACTATATTTAACACTGTTCTCTTTAAACATTTTATTTTGAACACTTTTCTCGTTAAGCAACTTACATTCAACACTGTTCTTTTTAAACAACTTTTCTTTTTAACACTTTTCTTTCTAAAACATTTCTTTCTGTTTTTAACTGTCACAGATTTTCTTTTCACTTCCTCAAATGAGGACCGGAAAATGTTCAATTGTCTTTACTTGTACATTTTATACACAAAAAGTTACCTTATAGTTTTTTCTTCGTCTACTGGGCGTCGTCGTTATCTGTTGTGCCGTGGATTTCATTACGTCTCTGGCCGTGATCGGTGCTAGTCGCTTTTGTTCTACTTTGTTTTCATGCAGGAGACAAAACTCGGAGACATATTTTTCTTAGAGAGATTCAATTATTTTATTCATCTGGCTTGTGCGGTGGAGGGATTTCCATTGATTCGTCTCATTTCATTCTTCTCTCATTCATTATTTACTGTTGTTTAATCGATTAGAATAGTAAGTTCGGGGATTACTGAATGTAACGTACACATGATCACGGGGAGACTATTAGATATTGTTAGATTTTCAGTATTGACAAATAATAATATTAATTTGTACTAGCGGCACCCGTGTAAATTACACGAAATGATGTTTTCAATACTAATTATCTTGTTACTAATCTATAAAAGCGGTTTCGTGTCCGTCCGTCAGACTTTTTTCTCGATTTGATCGATCGACTAATTCTGATTTTGACTACTAAACCTTACTTTGTAAATGCTTTAGATTAAATTAAATTTGGCTCCAATTTATGAGTAGCATATACAGATTCGGAAGGTCGTTGCTTTTGATGTAAGCGTGACACACAAAATAACACACATGCTATCGTATTAATATGTGTCTTCCTGGTCTTCCCTTCCCTACCTACTTCCCTTCGATGTAGAAAACAAATCTTAGAGGATGGTTAGGATCGAACTATAAACCAGTCGAACCGACGTCAAACACCGAGTTCAAAATCCTACGTCGCTAACCGCTGCGCCAAACGGATATACTTGAAATACTACGAAAATTAGGTGATTTGAATACTTTTTTCTAAATCTAGGTGCGGCACGCATGCGCAGAGCTTTTGATGTAAGCGTGACACGCGAACACACACGCTATTGTATTAATATATAGATTATCCATAGAAAGATAATTCTTCATCTCAGTACATGTGATTACTTGGTCAGTGTTTCTTGCATCTTACAACATAAACAAGATAAAATGAGTTTTATATGCTGTTTAATTTCTCTTATTGTGTTACCCTCTTTCTTGATGTTAACTGATATAACACGCTCTTTCGCACCTTTCACGTATATCACCACGTGTGAATTTCTATTCTTCCCTGTTTTTTCGACCCTTCTTATCCTATTTATGTATGAATATGTCATCTATGATATGTAAAATAACTAAATCGTAACGCACGCATGATGGAGTGTACAAAACACAGGCGCATTAATATATAGTTACGTGGGTGCACATTTAACCTGATAACGCGCAGATGTCATAATTTTCTACAACAATGATACTTGTATTTCTAGTCAATATGAATAACAATATATTTAGAAAACTTTAATGGTGTAAACTAAAGAATATAAATAAAAGTTTATGTTGTAGTTAATTAGTAAAACAATTCTTAATTTACCTCCACAAATAATAAACATTTTCAAGATATTGTCCTGAAAGTGTTTCGTTTTTCAATCGCTTATACAAATCAATGTATATAGAATAGAGCATAAAAAATGTACGATATAGATAACGCATCATTTGGTATTTTTTATATGTGGTTGAATCGCCATTGTTACACTCTTTAATTTACTTCTAGCGTATTTATCTCCCTTGTATACTTCGGACTATCGCTGATAGAAGAACTGATTTAATTGTTACTTCATATAAATTGATTCCGATTTAATAATTAATTAATTAATTAACTGATTTAAACACTTTAACTCTAACATTTTTCTAACAAAAAAATGCAAAAGCAAAAAATAAAAAATTAGAGAAAAAGCGGTGCTTATTTAGAATAAGCTCCCCGCAGAAAATTATTTCCATGTAAAATCATTATTTTGTACTTACTCAGTCATAGTTTCTCACTCACGGCACGAAAAAGAATTTAAAAATATCAAGCAGAACTTTAATTAGAACGATTTTTCCATTTCGATGTACAACCTCTATTCGCTAACATTTTGGGTGTGAGCCGACATTTTGGGTGTGAGCGATCGATGGAATAGCCAAGGGCAATAACTCCGTTTTTATTGTTTGAATTTAAAAAAGAAAGAAACATATATGCAATAATAATAAAATATATATTTATTTAATAACAAAATAGAAAATTAAATAATTATTTTTGATTTCTTCACCGGGGTACTTTCCACGATATAATTTTCTTGTTTTTTTCTTCTTATTTAAATGGTAACTGGGGCCCTTAGTTAGCTATTCCATCAATCGGCCACACCCAAAATGTCGGCGAATCAACGTTTAATATCGCCCTTATGGAAATGGAAAAATCGTTCTAATTAAAGTTCTGCTTGATATTTTTAAATTCTTTTTCGTGCCGTGAGTGAGAAACTATGACTGAATAAGTACAAAATAATGATTTTACATGAAAATAATTTTTTGCAGGGAGCCTATTCTAAATAAGCACCGAAAAAGCAAATAATATTTTTAAATAACAAAGTAAAAAAATAACAAACAAAAACAAACAAAAACAAACAACTTTGAAAAATCATTAAAATTCTGAACTTTATTAACTCAAATCGCGTTTAGAGTTTGTCCTCTTGTGTGACATTTTTATTTCTAAATTTGCCATTTAAAATTTTTTTAAATGTATTTCCTACGCGGTGTAAACTTATTCTATAGGATTCATAAACACTTATGTACATTTGTTAAAACTAACCAGGAAAATGTACTTAATCATACCCGATGGTTTTACTTGTTTTAAAATTAATAATTTGATATGCGAATTATGAAATGTTTATACAAACGATCAAAAACGGAAACAGAGTAAATATTATATCGATAGTCTAGTTAATTCATATTTATATGTTTTTATCCTACAATTTTATAATGTATCAACCTCTTGAATTCAAAGCTCAAACTCAGCACAAGTTGTTAAATAATTATAACATTGTAGCTAAGTGTTGTGTGAGATCAAAGTGTAGTATCTGTTCCGATGGATACTGCACCCCATAGACTGGTATTGTCTTGGCCTTCGGGGCTTCATTCCGTCGGTCTATGGGTCTGTCCTGTGCAGTTCTAGGAGGTCCACCCTCCCAGGCTTTGCCTCCCCTCTTTGGGGAGGAGTAAGTTAATTGCTTACTGCTTGAGGCGCCCCTACCGGGGAATGCCGACGGGGCTGCCCAGGCAATTTTTAATGGTCAGAGTGCTCACCTCTCGGGCGCTGGCTTTTCAACCCCCACTTTCCGACCCGACCTTGGGTCACATCTTACTTGTGGGAGTAGGATAAAATTGGCCTTGTGCCTAACTCCTGGAGAGGAGTAAATAATACTCATTTTAAAATTGCTGACGACACTATGATTATTATAAATAGCCGATCAAAGGTCAACCAGGAGATGTGTGAGCTGTGGGATAATCGAGATTTCCCCAAGGTGCAAATATGATTTTTATATAGAGTTTTATATAACAGAAAGAGGCAGGGGAATCCAATGGAACCGTACATAAAATTAAAAGATATTTCCATAAAACTGTCTTCACGATGAGGACTATCCGACCACAAAAAGATCATTTCTTATCAACAAAAATAAACCAATCACATCAGATTCGTCGGACACAAATTATCGAAAACTATGATGGGGTCAGGGCTTCCTACCTTTTTCCAATGGCATTTTATGTGTAAGTGAACTTTGTTTGTCAATTCATTCCATCGTCATCGTTTCCACAAACACAGCATTTGAAGCTATACAATTCATTATCATTTGAAGCTATACAATTCATTATCATTTGAAGCTATACAATTCATTATCATTTACAAATTTACAATTCATTATCATTTACAAATTTACAATTCATTATCATTTACAAATTTACGGCTAATTTTCCCGCAGGATGAAAATTGTAAATATTGACATTTCCACATAAAAAAAAACAGACAAATGTAATGAAAGTTTTCTGCCAACAAGTGGGCAAATCTTCATAATATTTTCCTCTGAATTTTATTTTTCTCTGTAATAAAACACACTTATACACTTGTATGTCTATACAACTATCTATTATTTGAGTAAAACAAAATATATACGAAAATATAAAAGACCAAATATAAAATTCGGAAAGTTCTTATATAATTACGATAACATTTATTTTCAATTAATAAACACTCATCATTACGTAAAACTTTGCGTAACCATTTTTTAATAAAAAATAAACGTAAAAATCATCAAGTCATCGGACATAAGTAGATAATAAACATATATGTTCGTTTTTATACTTGTCCCTTTTCACACTGTTTTTCTCTTCGTTCCATGTATCGACATTTTTAGTATTTGTATATATTTATCATTTACTAGCGGTATTCGCTCGGCGTTGCCCGTGAGCAGATATCCTGCAGGTCGGAAATAATATATATATATTCATGTTTATAATTTTTACTTTGAAAGTAAAGTTAAAAAAATGTTTGGAATATGAGATTAATAAATAAAAAAGCAGTCGGCGCCGGTCCAAATTCTATTTTCAAAACACGCCAATCTATACGATTATTCGATTTGTACCTTTTAAAATATATTCATAAATATTTAATTCAATATTTTTTTTCATGTAAATCTATTTCTTTTAAATATCTACTACTAAGTTTTAAATATGAGAATATTGTTATTTCTAATACTAAAGTTAGCAAAACAAACAAGTTATTTTTCAAAGTCGATATTAAATTACATTTTTATGGATACTTTTTAGTTTTTTTTACTATATCTTAAATATCAATTTGAAAACTACAACTCTAATAAATGTGTGTAATCACCGACGTTTGAAAATAGAATTTGGGGCGCTCAAAAAGTAAAAAATGCATTTGTTGACGCTGGATTTCACTAAAATCGCCAATGACTACATCGAATTCATTATCATTTAATTTCTTAAAATCTTAAAAATACTAATAAAATAATTATTTACATGTTTAAACCTTTTTTTGAATACATTTTTTATTATTTTTTGTTTGTTTTATCAAACGAAGAAAATCTATTTTTAAAATGAATTTCGTTTCTTTAAGTTGTTATTTTATGGACCTCACCGATAATTGCACTAGTGATCTCGCATGAAATTTCCAATGCTGTATTTAAGTTTCTTGAAAAATGTAACCCTTTTAAAAAAATTATTTGAATGTTCTATATGTTAACATATTGATTTCTATAACACACAGAGACAAACATTGATATATATATGTATATATATATATAATATATATACATATATATATATAATAAATGTAGAAAAAAAAGAATAACGAACTAATCTTTAAATAGAGATGTCGCCAAGATCAAGTCCAAATAGCAGGAAAAAACCCGTCTCTCTCAACTGTATATATAAAAAAAACGTCTTTCAAATCAACATGAAAGAAAATCCAGCATTCTTTTCTTTTGCTCGCTTTCCAATACGCGTTCAGAACGATATCCACGACAAAACTGGCTGACACTTAACTTTTCGCTCTCTTATTATAACGAAAATCCTACGCATGCAAACAACCTAATTTGCATGAACAAATAAAATAATTAAAATCTTATTTCACTTTCTGACGCCTTTCTCCTCCCACTCCTCTTTCTTTTTATGTCGGCAACGAGAGTTTTCGGGTTCGTCCCACACACACAGTATAGACGACGCTGCCTCTTTGAACGGCGCCGACAAGTGTCTGCATCTACTTCAATCGGCCGCTCTCCGTTACAATAAATATTTGATTTTGTTTATTATCTATGTGCGTATACGTTTTGTTCTCTTTAATCGGGACTCATCAGCATAGATACATAACTATTTACTACTGGTGATTCGAAACCCCGGGCTCCCAGTTTTTTACAACTCAAATCCTGGCATCTAGAACTACACGGCCACCGCTGGATAGCAAAATAAACAGTGATAATTTTAACACTTTATCTGGGGTCTTGACGCCATAAAAGCGTTCAACTTAATGACGGGAACGATGCATTTATAGCTAGCAACATCATGCTCTGTTCATACTACACTTACAGTGCCCATCTAGAGGGTTTTCATTGGGACTACAAATAACATATATTTGAGAAATGTATTACTGTTATTAATCATTATTATAATTTTATATAATTACATTTTTAACTATTTTTAATATATAATACACTAACACGCTTACACGGCGTTACTGATCTGTTATATTAGAATAAACACCAGGAGTGAATAAAAAAATCTATTTTTTACATGAGAAATCTCAGCGGTCAAATATAAATAATTCTTATCTCTTGAGTAATAAATATAATTTCTTTGCAATTGAATTTATTCATGTTAAAGTTATATATATTTATATATTTATATATATATATATTTATATATATATATCTTAAAGTTATATATATATGTATTACTTTATTCATTTTAAAGTTATATATATATATATATATATATATATATATATATATATATATATATATATAGTGTGTAGATTTCAATTCTGTGTTGAGAATATGAATAACAGAGCTCAATGTAATTTAAACAGAGCAAAACAGAATTATAAAAAGAAAAAACTATACACACATTAAGGTTGTACACATTATAACTTATTTCGACCCCCTTAATTAGGTCTCCTCAGATGTATAAACAACCACGTCAAAAAACCTTTTTTTGACGTGGTTGTTTATACATCTGAGGAGACCTAATTAAGGGGGTCGAAATAAGTTATAATGTGTACAACCTTAATGTGTGTATAGTTTTTTCTTTTTATAATTCTCTCTCTCTCTCTCTATATATATATTCATTTATTCATTTTAAAGTTATATTGATCATGCATTATATTAAAGATGACATCGTCAATACAGCCTTTCCCAATCAATAAATCTAGTGTATTTTCTTATCTGGCTACGGTAACCTTTTAAAGGAGAATAGAAAGTGAACATTCCGAGTACTTTCGGCAGCCTCGTAACTCTCGTTTCCCTTATTTTGTCCTTTAAACTTCACATTCCATGTGCGATGTTTCTGACAAACGGGGGAATAACTGATTTTTTTCTGGTTCCGAATCTAACACTTATAGTCGGCTAGTTTTTGACATTAGTATTTTTTTTAGCTTTTTATATCAAGTGGCTTCATGACTTGTCTGGAGCGATTTCTATTTAAAAAAAAATGTTGAAAGCATGTCGTCGTATTATTAAGTTATTATTTCAAATTTTACTTCCACCCCTTCACACACACTAGATATTCTTAAGGTTTGTTTCATTTTGCTTCCGTCGAACTTAACAGAAATCAAGGGGCCCTCTTCCTGGGGCCATTTCCTAAGGCTAACTATTGATCTGTAAATGAGAAACAGATATTCGAATATTCCATTAAAGTTCTACTTTACCTCTAAAACGTTGAGTTTCATAAATAATGTATACCATTAAAAAAAATGATGTAATATCTATTATTTATGTAAATGTGTATTGATAACATTGTTATGATTTGGTTGCAGTGATAATGTTTTTGTTCTTTTTTGCTTTCATTAATTATTTTATATATTTGTGATTATTATTATTATTATTATGATTATTAAAACTATTATTATTAATATTATCTATCTATCTATCTATCTATCAATTTATTTATCTATTTCTCTATATATGTATCTATCCATCTATCTATCTATCTCTATATATATATATACATATATATATATATATATATATATATATATATGTATATATATATATATATATATATATATATTAGTGGAACCCATCGCGCGGCGTTTCACGTGAGAAAGTACTACATATTGCATGACGTCGAAAAAAAAAATAAACGGCCTATTGTTCTTCCCCCCTCTACCGTGTTGGTGAGTGATTTAAATTTAAATAAAAAATGGTAGAGTAGAATGGGATCTAACGCTGGAACTGGCGATCATGAAACCTCCCTTGTTAACGACTGGGCCACGGTTGTCAGACGTGTTATGGTAAGGTTTAGCTTCTGCCGACCAAATGTGAAGTTCAACAATGACACGGGTTTAGGTCATTTGTTGAAGTAAATGAATTTGAGCAAGTTTTCTATAATATGCGTGTATGATTTTGAAAATGTAAATGTATCAGGGTGTACAGGTATCTTGGCGCTTATTGAATTAAATAGAAAGTCGATTCGATCAAGAAATTGTAGCCGCCATGTTGAATGATTAAATGTTGCAGGAACTGTGTTCGTTAATTTCATTCGCTTAATTCCGGAATAAATATAAATATAGAAGTCATAGGTAGAATTAGAAATAACGTAATCTGATATTCGCGGAAAATCATCGGAGTGAACTGGAGTGGTCATTAAGTCTTTGCGTATTGCTTTAAGAACGAGTGTTTTGTGAAAATTAAACTGTGTTTATTAGTTCCAGATGTCGATGACTGTAGTGACAGTACAGAATTGTTAGGGAGAAAAGTTTTTGCTACCACCTATATGGTGGCCCAAATGTAATATATATATATATATATATATATATATATATATATATATATATATATATATATATATATATATATATATATATATGCGTTAAGGTGCACGATAAGTCATGAAAATGAAATGCCGTGGTAGACAAAGTGTGTGAAAAAAGACAAACGGAAAACAAGTTAAAATGCAGGAGAAAAACAAAAACAAGAGATTTGACCGGTTTCGTTCGTATTAATCACATTTTCTTAAGACGTTCGAAACCGGTCAAATGTGTTGTTTTTATTTTTCTCCTGCATTTCAACCTGTTTTCCGTTTGTCTGTTCACACACACACAAACATATATATATATATATATATATATATATATATATATATATATATATATATATATATATATATATATACCAACTTAACAACGTGTGTAACACATTAACCGTTTCACAGCCTAGAACTCTTTCTTACCTTACTATGCGCTGATGCGCAGTATTCGTTATCTATCGACTTTCGTCTTGCATTCGAATTTATCGAGACATTTTGGCAAACCTCCTTATTTAAACTTAAAAAGTAGATATAGAGAGATAAATAGATGTGTTTGGAATAAAATCGTTGTTAAATTACAAACTATAAACAAATATTGTTGTTAACAGGCAGTATTTTCTATCTATCGAATTCGAAGTTATAGAGACATTTTTGGAAAACTTATATATTCATGTCTCTCCAATGGTACTGATTATACATCAGTACCATTGGAGAGCCATGAATATTATAACTGTCCTGTTTTTAAATCTCCGAAACAGTTACATGGTAAACAGCTGATGATCCCCGTGTTAATATTAGACGCTTAAGGTCTCCTGTTTTTGTTTCACTCTTAGATAATTAACCCCCACCCTTTTTCTTTTTTTTTACTTATATTTTTTAATTTATTAATTTTCCAACGAATGTTAAGTCTGCAATATCTTGGATTTAGTTAGTTTGTCTGGGAATTTAAACTGCATTTTACATTTTTTTTAATGACTCAAAGCTTCTTTGGACTATATATATATATATATATATATATATATATATATATATATATATATATATATATATATGTGTGTGTGTGTGTGGAAGAAAATCGTTGTTAAATTACAAACTATTAAAAAATATGTATTTCCACTATCTCCTCTCTTTCTCTATCATGTTGTCTCTTTCTAATTCATAGTTACATTAAACACTCTCTATGTTTTTTGCTATTGTTTTGTATTACTGATTATTTATATATCAATACAATTGTAACTTTTATCGCAGCGTTTGTATGAAAAAGAAGTGGAAGGAAGATGATGAGTTTACAGCGATGAAAAAGGAAATGAAAAAGAGGAAAAATAGGTAAACTCTGAAACACGATATTATCACCAATTTAAAAACAAAATATTTTTCTGGCGTTGAAATTAAAAAATTCAATGATTGTAATTTACACAGGTCAAGTATTGCTTATTTTCATTTACTTACCAGACATTCTCACACGAGTCATTCGCATTAATATTATTTAGTTATATTACATAATCATATTAAATATTTATGTAGATTTAATTATTATTTCATATATTTTATGTATATATATATATATACATATATATATATATATTATTCAATATATATTATATTATTATGCATACATATTAGTTAGTTAATGAGATATTAGGTCGGTTTATGTATTTTGTAAGATATTTACTTTTGTAACTACTTATTGTATATCGTTTTTATATATATTATATATCATCATTATTATTATTTATTTTATATATATTTATACTAATTATTTTATAGGTATTATATATTATCATGTTGTATCTATATTATTTACATTTTCGAATATATATATATATATATATTAATATATATATTAATAAAATATTATTTAATATGTATTATTTGTGTGGCTGATTATCGCTGGGATCTTTGTACTATTCCTATACTAAGAATTTTTTGTATTGTACTGTTTGCTAAAATCGCTCCACACGAGGAAAATAAAAGCGTCTCATCGGTCAGAAAAGTTGGACAAGAAAATTAAAAAAATATTTTTTTTAAATGACAAAAGAAAAAAAAATATCGGTTAAATAAAAGCTGAAAAAATATATTGCAATTACAATTCGGGTCACAAAATTCCGATCCTCTCTGCGATCGAGCGACAGGTAGCCCTAACTTGGGCTTGCATTAGTTCAAAACACATTGCGACGGTTGCGAGTCCAAAGAGCAGATAGAGCGTGCACATGACTTGTTTGCCTTCATTGTGCCACGAATCGATAGACGTACCGGGCACGAAGTCACCGAACCCGATCGTACTAAGTGTTATAAAACAGAAGTATGAACCTTCGACATAATCCCAGTTCTTCTCCCACATAGTAAATAGGAGAGTCCCACCAAATATATAGCCGGCCATAAACAGCAAGGTCACCACGACGGGGATAGTGACAGGTCGCTTCTCGTCTCTTTCGTCGTCTACGGTACAAATCACCGTCTTTTGGGGTAACACGGTCCCATCGATGAAGTTTCCGTGCATAAATTCACCGTTCTCCAAACTGGGTCCCCTCGGGGGGATGAACGTCGTCACTATTTCTGAACGCACCGCCGCCGATGTCGCCAGGGACGTTTCGCCTTTTGGCGTCTTCTTGTCGCAACACATGCAGCATAACACCTGCGTGTAGAAAGCCCGGAAACAGCTGGCCAAAAAGTTACCCAGATTTGCGAGGCAGAGGAGCATGAGTGGGATACCGACTACGGCGTAGGCGATGGTTACAAGTCGACCAGCTACAGTTTTCGGTGCGATGTGTCCATAACCTTGACGAAAGACAAAGAAAAATGAGAGAAAAATATAAATAGTTTATATGCGTTAAAAGAAACTCATGAAAAGGAGGAAAAATAAAAAATGAAATTATTTGTTTTCTTTATTTTACTTTTTTTGGACGGTTTTACTTTATTCTCGTTGATTAGATGGCGAAAGAAAAACGAAACATATAAATACTATCAAAAATAAAATTATCAGAAATCGCAAATAATGCAACAGAGTAATATCTAAAATGTCAGATGCTATTAAATAACATTCACTTTGTTGAATATACGTCAGCAGGTTGGCCTGAAATGAAATGAAACATGATATTACAAGATGCACTAAGACAGAGGTGCCACCTATTTGACCGGAAGTATAACACCTGGATGTTGTAGCAATACACAGATGTCACCTGCATGAAACAAAAATACATTCATCCATTTTCTAAATAAACTATAGAAAACTGGAAGTTGCGTAGGGGACATGGCACAAAATCTCTCAGAGATGACTAGAAAAATGACAGAAATAGCATTACGCATCTTGTGAAAATAGCAAGAACACAGAAGAATAAGACAAAGATGGAAAGGAAAATACGATGAAAAGAAAGAAAAACCTCAGACGATTGTGGAAATATATCTTTATTGTTTTCTCACTGTTATTCTGTTTTTGCTCTCCCTTCATTTGTTTGTAACTACTAACAATCTAATGCTATTTTTTGTAATTGTCAAAATAACACAGCAAACAGAAGTGTTCACTCATTTCTGATGAAGTATTTTGATGATAAAAACAGCTTATAAAATCGCACATTATGAATCTATTACATTTGTACGTTTCTCTTCGTTCTTGGATTAAAGTGAAAAAAATCGAAAATGGCGTACTAATGGGTTCCTCCACATGTTAATTTGCTCCTTTCTTTGTTTTTTATTTGGTTTAACCCAAAAATGAACCACTGTATAGTGTAGGTTTTTTTTCAAGACACTTTAATCCAAAAGCTTTTTACACCTTATGATTTTTTCTGATGATTTTGTAGTGTTGCTGAGACGATATTGATATAAAATTGTTGTTTGGGTCACGACAAATGAAACGAACAGTAAAACATACATATTTGCTCTGTTGTTACTCATTAACAATCATTGAGCTTAATATTTTAAAGAAACTTCAAAGTAAAAAAGAATTGATAGTATATGCTCATACATATATTGCCATTAATAATTATATATATATATATATATATATATATATATATATATATATATATATATTTTTTGATTTTATTCCATTAGTTGCGACAAAACAAGTTTTGTTTCATTGGTGCGAATAGCGACCAACTCATCGGGCCGGCGAAAGGAATTCAAAACCTTTGAAGTTTTGAATTCCTTTCGCCGGCCCGATGAGTTGGTCGCTATTCGCACCAATGAAACAAAACTTGTTTTGTCGCAACTAATGGAATAAAATCAAAAAATATATATTTTGCTCTGAATTTTCATTGAGCACTCTCATAAACCCGGTTTCAACTTCCTTCGGATTCATACCCCCTGGATATTTGTAACAAGTTAATTATATATATATATATATATATATATATATATATATATATATATATATATATATATATATATATATATATATATATGTAGATGTGTTGTGTGTGTGTCTCGCTCTCTCTCTTTCTCTTGACTAAAAATGACGAATTTATTTATATTTGATTCATATGTTTACGGAAAACCAAAGTATATAAATTTAATATACTATTAATATTTTGGACAATCCTGCGTTTTTTTTTCAATAATATTTCAATAATATTTTAATAATATTTTTTTTTCAATAATATTTCAATAATATTTTTTTAATATAAATGAATAGAATATGACACTTTCATTTAGATCTAGACAACGTTCATTTCGAACGGCCTTATATGACTGTTTCGTTCCGACATGCGTACGTCGGCCAACGTGAAATTTCCATTTAAACCACAAAGAGTTTTTTGGTTAATATCTAATGTTGAACCTACGCGTGTTTCCATGTTCTGATAATTCAAAGTACAAGTGATTTATTTTAAATTCACGAGTAGATATTTTTCGGTCTGTAAAAGCTTAATAATATTAAAAACACTCACGTGAAGGAAGGAAAAAAAGTATCTAAAAATTTATGTGAAATAGACTTTATTCATTTCATATGAACCTTCCTAACATTCCGATGTTTTAAACCTTAAGAAAACCTCCCATTAATTAAGATTAGAAATTAGAAACTGAAACTAAATTTTCAATTAACATTTTCTTACATACATTTACATTTTCACATTTTCTTACATACACTTACATTTTCACATTTTCTTACATACATTTACATTTTCACATTTTCTTACATACACTTACATTTTCACATTTTCTTATATACATTTACATTTTCATATTTTCTTACATACATTTACATTTTCACATTTTCTTACATACATTTACATTTTCAAATTTTCTTACATACATTTACATTTTCACATTTTCTTACATACACTTACATTTTCACGTGAAGAAAAGAAAAAATGTATTTCAAAGTTTATGTGAAATAGACTTTTTCTTATTTCATATGAACCTTCTTAAAATGTCCTCTTCCCTCCGATGTTTTAAACCTTCAGAAAACCTTCCATTAATCATCCCATCTCACTTATACAATGAAATCATTGTATTTGAGTGTTAACACATTTTGACAATTACACATTTTAAAACTACATAGTTTGATATTCTTACCTTTAAGACATGTAATTCTCAAATTTAAGTTATTTTTAAGTGTTTCTAATTTCCTTATTTGAAAGATCATCCATGCTTTGCATTCATTTATCTTTATGCAATTCAATTCCAACAAAAGATTAGTCTCCCTTACTTACAGACACTCTTCAAGTGTGAAATCAGTCGCAGAAGAACCCACAAGGATGGTCAGGTTTTTCGAAATATTAATTATTTTCTCTCTCTCCTCTGCACACACGCCCTCATATTCAGACACTGTTGATGACACACCAATTCTCTCATATCACAATGCATAAATGTTGATGCATAATTGCATCGATTTGACAATTCATGCGAACTATTTTGCTTATTTCTTCCCCTTCATTAAATTTACATATATTTTCTCCTTACATTACCTTCATATGTGTCAATTTTTACCTTTCATTAATAACAATATTTCACTAGGCGTTTATATATCTGAAAATCGTATACACTTAACCGAAGAGTCATATGAATGGGACCAAACATATTTTACATAAAATATAGTTTGTAATCATTTTTTATATCAAAGTATAGACACACTAATGCGTGCGTGCATATATGAGGAAATACTGATCAATTTAGTCAGTGTTAAAAAGTATATAAATAGACATAATTATCTGATAATGCATATATATATATATACTCGTGCTGGTCAAAAAATAGAACATATGTATAAAACTGTAAAAATTCTTCCGTTTGAGATAATTTTCTGCTTTTAAATTGTGTAGGCGAAATATTCTATATGTAAATAACAATTACAACTATTTTTAATCATTTGTCATATTTGCATATGTCAGACTTTATTGTCACAGAGTAGTTTATTGTCACATTGAGAAATTCAACGTTTCAATTTAATAGAACATTATTCGTTAAGTAATCTTAAACTAACAAAATTTCTGTGTTTAAAAATTTTTTGCAAGTAATTTAATCATACTCTGTCATTATAGGTCGCTCTAAAGACATATCTTTGCCTGAGAAGCAGCGAATCTTTGATTTGCGGGAAGTAGGAAAGACGCACATGGAAATCGCAACCAAGGTCAGATGTTCAAGATCGGTAGTGACCAAAGTGCTCCAGAAAGATGTTAAGGGTGTTTCCAACAGCAATCACAAGAAATGTGGACGAAAGAAAAGCACCACTGAAAGATAAGACCGGGCACTTGACAAGGTGGCAAAGAAAAGTCGATTCCAGTCAACAAGCCACATTACTAGAGAGGGGAAACAGGCTTCTGGTGCCGACGTTTCACGAAGCACTACCTACCGAAGGCTCCGGCAACTGGGATACCAAAATCGTATAGCTGCCACCAAACTGCTCCTTAACAGATGTTGAAGAGGCTACGATGGGCAACTGCTCATCAAACCTGGACTACGGCGTGTGATATTTT
The DNA here is from genome assembly GCA_963556195.1 of Sepiola atlantica. Classification (NCBI taxonomy): domain Eukaryota; kingdom Metazoa; phylum Mollusca; class Cephalopoda; order Sepiida; family Sepiolidae; genus Sepiola; species Sepiola atlantica. Next base: position 14,308,255 of record OY744522.1, on the reverse strand, counting down.
CAGATGAGTCTCGATTTTGTATCTCCTTCGGCGACCAAGGGCCACGTGTTTGGCGAAGATCCACGGAACGGTATAACCAAGAATGCGTCAAGAAGGCTGTAAAGTTCCCGCAGTCTTGCATGGTTTGGGGCTGTATGAGTGCTAAGGGTGTTGGTAATGTTTGCTTCACCAAAGGAAATGTAAACGCAACAGTGTACCAAGATATCCTGGAAGCTAATTTACTGCAAGTGCTGGATAATCAGTTTGACAGTGACGCCACAGACATCATTTTTCAACATGACTTGGCACCGGCCCACTCTGCCAAGTCCATAACTTCCTGGCTCCGAGAACGATAGATCCCTGTTCTTGAATGGCCGGCGAACTCGCCAGATTTGAACGTTATTGAAGCCTCGTGGGATCAGATGAAGAGGAAGCTTCGCAAAGAAAAACCTACTATCCTTGCAGCCATGAAGCTTGCAATACAGAACACATGGGATTCGGTGTCTACACATGATTGCGAGAAGCTTGTTGATTCCATGCCCCGGCGAATTGATGCTGCTACTAAATATTGATTAATTTTTATTTGTATTTAAGTTAATAAAAAAACTATTTTGTTTTCTTAGCTGTCTTGTTCTATTATTTTGAAACGCAAAATATTGAAAAACTGACATTGCAATTGATATGAAAAAAAGTTTCTATCGTAAAACAACTATTTCAGTTAGTTTAGCATGATAGGAATATTTCAGCACCAATTAAATCTCACAGATTGTCCTCAATAAGAATTTAGCGTCAAAAAACATGATGTTCTATTTTTGACCAGCACGAGTATATATATATATATATATATATATATATATATATATATATATATATATATATATATAAATATATATATATATACATTATTTGTGGTGACAAAAAATATATACTGAAATATAAAATAACAAATAATATAATACGACTCTCTAAGAACACATATTAAAACAATAACATAAATGTAATATTCGTGTGTATGTGGGAATGTGTCCGTGTACGTAAAGAAAAAAACTGAAATATTTATTCGAAGTTACAATTGGCATATCAATAACATTGATTGTGCATAATCTCTATCTCTCTTTCTCTCTCTCTCTCTCTCTCTCTCTCTCTCTCTCTATATATATATATATATATATATATATATATATATATGCGCGTGTGTGTATGAAATTAAGGCAATATAAATAGAAATTAATATAAGCCAGATTAATTCATGAAGGGATCGAATTTCAATTACATATATATATATATATATATATATATATATATATATATATATATATATATATATATAGTAGATCCATTCTCTATCAGACAAATCTATAAATGCTAATGAAAATTCCTTTTCAATAGGCAGTTTGTATAATGCATATAAATATGCATGAAACATGCTTATAATAAGCTACACAGAAACGTGTGTGTTTCGCTCATATTATTAATGAGCTATACGATGTGCGCATGAAAGAAATCAACAATCTAATAGACAAATAACCTCATCCATTATCAACTGATTCTCGGTTCTATTTGATATAATAGATTTAGGAGCAATTCAAGTTGCGAAAACTATTTAATAAATCAAGTAACGTGTATAACACACCTCTAAAATAGTGGGTTAGTTTACATTGGGATTACATTTAACAAAGGGGAAACTAAAAATAAAAACAAGAAAAGTACTAGTACTTATACTACTACTACTAAACCCACACTTGCGAGAAATAGCAGTTTAGATAGATCAGTTACACCTCTAATAAAGTGTTGTCAACCCGATCAACGAGAATTGAAACGAAGCTGTAGGAAGTCACCAACGGAGGTGGTTGTCCTCTCTTGACTCGTTATTGGCCCAATAAAAGCCACACATTAATTCCTTCTTGTGCAGAAAAAGCTGCGGTAATGCGCCAGTTATCACATTCCTATACACGGTAAGACACTTCATAAGAATGCGACAAACATACTACAATGTTGGCACTAGGCAGGAATTACTTAATGACATCAGTGTAAAATTTATAGTTTACTTTTGACGACGGTTTGTTTATAAAAATCTAATATCTATGAGTCCAATAAACGAAATCAAACTGGTCTCAAGCATAAAATCTTTTTACTAAAATACATGAATAAATAACGCAAACATGTTGATATGCTGTAAAACAAAACAAACTACTACTACTTCTACTACTACTACTACTACTACTACTATGACGACGACGACTACTGATAATAATTATCTTACTATATATTACTATTTAATGTGTATGCCTATAATATAAAAAGGTAATATATTGTGTGTATATATAATGAGCATTTACTTCAACAGTGCTCAGTATGCGAGTAGAGGTTAGTATCAATATGAAATTATTTCTATGACAAGTAAGCCACACAGAAAAGTTTCTTTCATTCTCGCATGAAATCAACAGGCTAAATACGTGGATGTATAGTGTGCGATCTATTTAAATATCTAAGTAGTGTTTACTTTAACTAACTAACCAATCGGATACGTTTGCATTAGTACTCCCTTTCGGACTATTATTTTTATTGGCATATGAGCAAATTGCTGTCACACAAAGGCTTGACAGTATTCTGTTTGATAGCTCTTTGTTTGAGAGACGTTTTCGTACTCTCCACTTTCAAGTGGGTCAAATTGACAGGTAATTTTACTCTAACTTCTAAAATCACGCATCCCTTCTATTTCTTTTGTTACCCGTCATTTTATTTTAGATTTCTTTAATTTATTTATTTATATGATGAAATAATTTTAAATAGTTATCATGAAGTACAGTTTATTCTGTGTCTAGATTTATTTGATATTGCGCTTCTACGATTTAGTAATGTTTTAGAATCTTTACAAATGAACATTTCTAACTACTCGTTTAAGCATAATCTACATGGATCGTCTAAATATTTGCATATTCTGGCCCATCGTATAGTTTTACACTCGATCATTGGCAAGCTCCCGCTTTCTTAGCTCAAAGTAATGGTTCGATAGTAATGTTTAAAGTCGGTAGGTTTTGTTATTGAATGTGCTATTGCAATTATTATAACTAGTTTTTAACTCAAGGCGATTTATCTTATGTAGAATTGTTTTATTATTTGTGTCTCCTTGTTAGACGATGCTATTGCTTAAGCAGTTATTTTGTAATGGACAATGTTCGCGAGTTCGACAGTTACAGTTTTTATTCTCTATTATTAATTCATTTATTTCTATTTGCGTTGTTGTTATCATTGATTCAGTTGTTACGATTTCTTGCGATTATATCATTGTTCTACTTATTATTGTGTTTATTGTTGTTATTTTCATCCATTTTTCTATGCATTTTCTTTCTTCTTTTTCTTTTTCCTACCACCATTTAGTATTTTGGTTATAAGTATTAATTATATATATATATATATATATATATATATATATATATATATTATGTATTACTATTGACCATCGATTAATATTTCGCATATTTGACTGAAACTTTAGCACATTTTAATTTGTTTTTATTGGATATTGTATATAAAAGATGAGCTACAATGAAGTGTTTTTTGATAAGATTTAGGAATTGATTGCACAGTTATAGGTGAACGAGAGGATTTCTCTGTTTCTTTTCTATTAATATCCTTTGTATCTTGTTACTTACATTTAATTGCGTTATTATTATACCGACTAACTTTCAGAGCGGTGTTGCAAATGCTACTTCAATAACTATATATATATATATATATATATATATATATATATATATATATATATATATATATATATTTGTAGCAAAAGGAGTGGCTTCTAGGACTAAATGTGATCAACTTGTGACTCTCCCCCCATTTTTTCTCCTAAACTTATCAAAGGTTTTCATTCTACTTTTTAAAGTGTTTAGTCGTAATTTCGTGAATTATTTCCACATAGATACTCTGATGAGTGTGGACGAAAGCCGGCTCAGTATTTTCAGGAATTGTTTTTAATTATTTCCTCTCGTTTTTACACTTTTTCCATTTCATTCCCCCCCCCAAAAAAAAAATCACATAGTCTGTATTCCTTGCTGTAATTACATTTTGTACCACTAAAAATTCATTTAAATATCTTAGGACGCGGTACTCTTCTAGTTTCATTAAGAAATTAAACCAGTTGGTGAGATTGAGAGCAAAAATTCGTTTGACTCGATCAAAAACTACTTTTCCAAATGTATGTTTAACGAATCGATTTGCCCTTCATATATAAGTTTTCGCATTACTACAAAATTTAGGAGATTCTTTTGCGAGATGAAATTTATAAGTTGTCCTCTTCCATTGGCGAAATTTTAAGACATTTTCGTTCGCTATGGAAATTTTGTAAAAACAACTTATCTTTCTTCGATTACATCCGTTTTTCCTGGTATATTTCCTCACTTGACCTACGTGGCTTTACTTTGTCTAATTCCAACCATCATGAAAAAACTTCGGTATCTTATTCTGAAGAGATTTGGTCGTTCTACGACTAACATAAAAATATCCTTAATCTTTCAACATACCAATTGACGGACACTGAGCAATTTCTATTGTCTCATGGCTTGAACTCTTGTATTCCACCCGTGCCCATCAAACGTGAGGACATCTTTTCGGAATTTGAAGTTTTATTTTCACAAATTTCGAAATTGTCCTCGTCTTCAGTCGACCAGCCCTTAGCGTTGAAGGCAAGACTTAATGATCTTGCCTACGCTTATGCAGGTACTCCCATTGACCGCTCTAATTTCAATTGGCAAAATGAGCATTTTCTTACCACCAAATCTCTGCGGTCAAATCAGTCACTTATCATTACTAAACCAGATAAGGGTTCGGGAGTAGTGATTCTAGATTATGCCGATTATGGTGCAAAAATGATAGTGATTTTAGATGACGTCGATCAATTTAAAAGACTCGGACCTGTTAATACGCATGACAAGACCCTTTCCATGAAAAGTAATTTTCAAAAAGATTACTCAAATTAGATAAGAAAGGTGTTCTTCCTAGGAAAATATACGACATAATCCGACCAATAGGGTCTATAAGACCACGTCTTTACGGCCTAGCAAAAGCACATGAGGAAAATATACCCGTAAGACCGATTCTCTCTATGGTCGGGTCGGTTCAGCACAAATCAGCTGAATGGTTGGTTGAATTGCTTCACCCTGTGCTTGAAGCATATTCGGCCAACTGTATTAAATATTCATTCACTTTTGCTGAATATATACGTAATTGCCCTTTTTCTGCTGAGAATAAGTTTATCTGTTCTTTCCACATCAGCAGTTTATTTACATGCGTTCCCTTACAAGAAACCATCGATATTTGTGCTGATGTACTATATCCTGGTTTCTCAGTCTGTCCCACTATCTCTGAGGAGGTCTTCGTAGAACTGATGCGGTTTGCTACCATGTCTGTCGAATTCAGTTTTGATAATGTCATGTATCAGCAAATCAACGGCATTTCTATGGGGTCACCCCTGATCCTGCGTTGGCCAATATCTTCGTAGGTATTCACGAGCATAATATTTTGGTCCGTATCAATAAACCACTTACATATTTCCGATACGTAGATGATACATTTTGCGTTTTTAACAATGAGTCAGATTCCATATTATTCCTTAATGCCCTCAATCAATTACACCCAGCATTACAGTTCACTTGTGAGAGGGAACACAAACTCACCCTACCTTTTCTGGATGTACAAGTGCATAAATCTGATTCATTGTTTCTTACATCTGTTTACCGCAAACCTACATTTACATTGTCCCATACAAAGAAAACTAAATCTGATTAAATGTTTGGTTCATCGTGCCTTAAAGATTTGCCTCATTGATTCGGAGATTACATTTATCAAAGAGGTGCTCGTTGAAAATGGTTACCCTGTCGATATTATTAATTTTAATATCGTTACTAAAATCGCTCACTTTAACAAGCCCAAACTTTTGGTCCTCCAAAATGCCCGGCGTACCTCAGATTACCTTGGTGGGGTAATATTAGCATACAATTTGCTAACCAAATTTCTGTAGCTGTGCGTCGGTGTTACCAGGCATCTACTCCTAGAATTGTTTTTTTCTGCTCGACCTTTGCTTAAATCTATTCATAAGGATGTTCTTCCATCCCAACATATCAGTAATATTATTTATCAATTTAAATGTCGGTGCGATGCCGTATACGTGGGAAGAATAGTGCAAAGGTTTGAATTCAGAATAAAACAACACCTCCCTCCTGCAATACGCCGGGGCCGACTAAATAATTTAAATAATTTAGTCAACACATCCGGGTCAGCTATGGCTGACCATCTTATAAATAACCTCAAATGTGCGTCGACTTACACTAGTGACTGGTTTTCTGTCATAAGTAGATAACATTCTTTCTTCCACCTCAAAGTCTTGGAAGTCAAACCCTCCCATTGTAAACAAAAGGAGTGGTTTCTAGGACTCAATGTGATCAACTTGTGACCTTTCCCCGTTTTCTTTCTCCTAAACTTTTCACTGGTTTTCATTCTACTTTTTAAAGATTTAGTCGTAATTTCGTGAATTATTTCCACGTAGATACTCTGATGAGTGTGGACGAAAGCCGGCTCAGTATATTCAGGAATTGTTTTTAATTATTTCCACTCGTTTTTATACTTTTTCAATTTCATTCCACCCATAAAAAATCACCTCGCCTGGATGCTTGCAAATATCAGAGGGTCGAAATAAATTATGGCACCGCTAATCATGTGATTCCGCGTTATTATTTTAGTTTATTTTTGTTCTGTTTATTACATTGAGCTCTCTTACCCGGATTTCCTTCTGGAATTTATCTCACTCTAACACTATATATATATATATATATATATATATATATATATATATATATATATATATATATATATATATTATAGAATTTGAGTATAACATGATACCGTGAGCACTGACTGCAATGGTTGTCGAGAGTCAACGAGATGCGCTCATGTGTTTAGTTGATCATTTTTTAATGACTTGTTAATTCGAAACTAATGGTATCATGTTGTTTTCAACTTGGGCAATAAAGTATATACATGACTATTAGTTTTCAACCTGTGCAATACAGTATATACAACTTGTGCAATACAGTATATACAACTTGTGCAATACAGTATATACAACTTGTGCAATACAGTATATACAACTTGTGTAATACAGTATATACAACTTGTGCAATACAGTATATACAACTTGTGCAATACAGTATATACAACTTGTGCAATACAGTATATACAACTTGTGCAATACAGTATATACAACTTGTGCAATGCAGTATATACAACTTGTGCAATACAGTATATACAACTTGTGCAATACATTATATACAACTTGTGCAATACAGTATATACAACTTGTGCAATACAGTATATACAACTTGTGCAATACATTATATACAACTTGTGCAATACAGTATATACAACTTGTGCAATAGAGTATATACAACTTATGCAATACAGTATATAGATGACTATTACGCTCTTATTTTGAATTTCATTTTGATTAACCCGCTTAAAACCCCAAAATCTTGTAGTAAAAACAATTTCTCCCCAACTCAAAGACCAATAGAAAGAACCAATGTTATTTATAAGTTTAAATGCCCTTTGCGAGAATGTAACTTCCATAATAATTATAAAGCTGATAGCTACATTGGGTTTACAAGCACTTCCTTACCCCGCCGCTTCACAATACATCTTGTAAACGCTTGCTTAATTTACCAACATCTACAAAAACATAACTGTCCTCCCTCTTATTTAAGACAAATTCTAGTTAATATTAATACTAAAATTAAACATTCCGAAACCAATTAAAATAATTCAAAATACTCGAAGTTATCAACATAAAAACACAACATCTTAAAATTAACAACATAACATATGAAACTAGTGGTAACATTTTAAAATGCTTAACGTAATACGAGTTTGTTCTGTGATGCCATCCTGCGTTGCTGAATTTAAAATCGTCAACGACTTCCTGGAACAATGTGGAAAACGTTTTTTGCGCGTTTCTCTACCGTCTTTTCAAAATTCTCTTGTTTCCCTAGCTGTTTTATTCATTTGCTTTTGAAACCTGGGGATGATTCGACGAAGAATCGAAAACGTTCGTGAAACCAGTGAAACATATGGAACATGTATTCATTATTTTGATTTTAATACAAAAAGACCATGAGAAAAATAAAAAAATGTATAATTAAATGGATGAATTCTGTTATTTTTACAATGTTCGCATACATGAGAAAATGCTGCCTAAATACAAACACAAAACAATATATATATATATATATATATATATATATATATATATATATATATATATATATATATATATATATATATTCATTCAAACACAATAATAACAATGCCACTAGCACCTATCTATCCAATCTAATGAAAACTTTAACATTAATAACACTCCCAACTCCCTACGTTGGTCAATATTAAAAAGGTATAATTCTTACACTGCAGGATCCGCTTTCTGCCAACTATGTACACTAGAAACATTTATGATAGAAACGGCATCCAAAAGCTGAAACATTATTAACTAAAAAAATGAGCTCATCGCAAATTGCAGATACAAGCGAAAATTTAAATACATTAATTTCATTACTCCCTCTGACACCTCACCTCCAAGCCAACAACCCCCTTTCTAGTATCAGACAAATTTTTAAATTTTATAATTTGTTAATTTGTTAATCTTTAATTCTTAACTCCTCCAACCTTTAAAATAACCATCCCAACAACATAACATATCCTCCCTTGTACACCTAATAACTATATTAAATCATAGCACTTATTGTAAATTGAAAACTAACATTACTCTCCTTACACCTCACAGATCCTTAACCGCCCTAACTTCAATACCATTATTCCTACTCTACACTATAATTCCTATTTTCTTTTTTTAATTTTTCTTTTTTTTCTTCTATTTGCCAACCCTCGCATACACTCTACCATTTCTCTTCATGCTTTTTATTTTTATCTCCCTTGTATCCATTCCATCGACCCTGTATATGCTCCTATCCACCGACAATATCTTCATCGTAGATTCCATCTATCTCACCTTTAACTACGCTACTTGGTTACTCCTTCATTTGGTCCATCTGCTTCCCCTTATAAAGCTATGTATAACTTCAACGCACTAGTAATACATTTAAATTTTACATGATTAAACCCACTCTAACCCCATAATACTTATAATAGAAATCAAGTGTTACAAGCGGTCTAACTTTATCCCCAAATTTATACCCAACCCTAAATTTTAATTTGATTGAGTGGGACAGGCTAAATGTTTAACTATACATTGAGCTTTTCTCGCTTATTTATGCAATTATTTAATTATACTTTTGGGCTTGTCTTATTTAATTACACTTTTAACCAACTATGTCATGATGCGTAATATTCGTAATCCTTATGTCAGACTTGTTTCAAGAACAGTGACTCTCTGCCTTTTGTGATCACTGAGTGCACCGTGCCTCGGTAATGTTTGGATTGCCGAGGGTCGGTGTCAAAACAATTCAATGACAGGTGCATGTGATGGGATCAGGGGTCAGGCAGTCGTCGTTCGAGAAAATCAGTTATGAAACTGTTGTGGACCCGTTTAGGGGTACCAACAATGAAATAAAAGAACAACAGGTTTAGAGATAATAATAATGGATTCTATTGAACAGAGAAATTATACACATGTCAGTGTTGGCAGTGCTAGTGCCTAAATGTGCCTCCCAATATTCTCTCGGCAAAAGCCGGTATTTATGGTAGCCGGTTGCTACTATTTAGTTATTATTAAAGGGTAGGTAGGTTCACCCACAACAGAAACTAAAAAAAATAAACATTTGACAAGGCGTACACTGATTATGTCTGTATTCCCTCTTTATCTCCCTCTCTGTCTCTCTCTCCTCTCTCTCACTCTTCCCACTTCTCTTTCTCTCTCTAACAAGAGACTGGTTTTGAATTCGGACAGATACGCACGCGTTTTGTTGCGGTCCCTACAAAGTTATAAAAATGTGCTTCAGAGGAAAATAAATATATATTTTTATATTAAAAGCAAAATGGTTTATTCCATTATGTAAGGTTCTTTTGCAGCACGATGGTCCCCAGCCAACCAGCCAGCCCCAGAAGCAGACGGCAGTGACTATCATCAAGACGATGATTGCTCACTGGCGATGACAAGACGAGACATTGCACATGCGTGCACATGTTGTAACACATCGTCCTGTCGGCACAAAAGTCCGGACAAAGATCGCCCTAACGTTCCAAAGCAGATAATATTGCAACATTGGTTCCGGTCCCCAGCTGTCCCGGCAAAAGATGGTATCACATTGGTTCCGCGACCAAGATGTACCCCAACGGTCTCAAGATTAACGTCCAACGGCAAAGATTAACCAATGTCCCTAAGCAGCTGTGCCACATTGATGCAGCGTGACCTAGAATGACGACCCAGGGTTACCACGGACACAACTAAAAATAATACCACGGCACAACAATCCAAGATAAAACCCATAAAAAACAAACACACAAGCTAAGATAGGTGATCATTTTCTTGTGCTCGTATTTGCTCTGTGAATTTTTTCGTAAATAATTTGTAAAAATTATTCGTGTAAAGGGCTGTGTTTGTTTAACGTCTGCTATTTAAAAACAAAAAAAATAAATAGACAAAATGGCGAACACTAACCCAACCCCCTTAAATAGAGTGCTCGCAGGTGGATCGAAGATCCCAATATTTACTGGGAAATCGTCTGACCTAAGGCCATGGCTAGCTGCTCTGAAAAAGAAAGAGCGGGTCTACAATCTAACAGATCCAGAGCTAGTAAACCTGGCGTATGACTTTTCAGACGGTCTACCTTCGGAATGGATCGGAGAATATCTCGACGACCATCCGAATACAATGAGTAAAGACCTACTCGATGAGTTAGTGGCACAGTATGGTGAGGTTATAAATACGCCGATGCTGCTAGGGCCCTGATTAAAATAAGGCAAAATCGAGGTGAAGCTCTAGCAGAATTAGCTAACCGGATGAACCGACAAGCTAAGCTAGCATATAGGGATGCAGATATGAAGGAAAGATCGGCTGTGCAAGTGCACATAGCTTCATTTTTCATAGATGCGTTAATTAACCCCTTCATTAAGGAGGATGTGACCAGATCCAATCCGACAACATTATCGGAGGCTTTGTCTGCTGCGAGACATAGTGAAAAGCTTTACAAGCGAATCCGAAGTGGCCACGAAAAAGAACAAGCTATTCCAAATGATAGCTTATTCAAAGGCGTTTACTGGCAGCGGGGTCCTAGGGGGGCCTCTAATAGATTTAGGGTACCCAAGACTGAATTATACAGCGGGGACGGGTCAGAGAAAACCCATGGTTGCCACAGCTGTAGCAAAGCCACACACGCTGTAAAAAGTAAGCCTTGTGCATACTCTTCGGCAAAATCTAGGAGACCGCGGTGAGGGCATTTTAGCCATAAGAGGCTAGAACATGACTGTCCATGGTCATCTGAGAGAGAGGTATAGAACTTCAACTCAGGAAAAAGAAAAACCAGGGTACCCTAGAAAACCACATATTACCAACGGCATGATCAGACACCGGTTACCCGAGCATGTTATCATGTCAAGCCCTCAAAGGAAAAAAGGACCCCAGGGAAATATGAACCCTAGAGGGCATGAATGTTGCGGAGGTAGTAAAAGCGGTTCGAAACAGGCGCACCGAGAAAATAATCAATCAAGAAAAGCAACTCGAAGACATAAAATAGCCAAGGGACACAAACTCCCCCAACAAGGCTTCGGAATGGGTTTATTGTGAAAATAAGGGGTCGATCGATAGAGGCACTGATCGACACTGGATCAGAGGTCTCACTTATCAAAACATCGGTTTTTGAGGAATTAAAATCGGAAAAACGAGAACTGAAGAATTCGAATGTAACCGTTACACTCGCAAACGGACAAAAGATGATTCTCGATAATATGACTCACTTACCCATTAAAGTTAGGAAACTAATGGCTTCGTCAAGGTTATATATCACTCCGAACTTGGATCGAGAGTTGATATTAAGCGCAGATTGGTTGAAAAAAAACCGAGCCCAAATAACCTTTCACCCTAACCGATTGAAGGTTAAAGGGGTAAATATACCACTTGGTATTAATACCATTATTAATCCTCACTGGAAAATGTGGAGTTGCTACCATGCATCGCCACTGTCAGATGTGTTGAGAAAAAACAGACAAAAAAGAATTCACCCCGTCGTAAGACACCAGTCCAAAGAGGAAAACCCGTGATAGAGGCAATTAAGGTGTCTCCACACCTACCCACAGCACATATGCCTGTGGCTCGTAAGGGCCTCAGAAATACTGCGACCTTTCCACCTGAAATACAACCCAACAAACTCAAAGTGAAAAGATTCCCCAAATTACCAATAAACTAAAAATAGCAGACGGCAAAATGAAAAGGCTTCTTGAAACGACAGAGGAATTCGTTTTAGAGTTGTTTGGGGGTAGAAGGGAAAAGGTCATCAACCATAAAAAATAAAAACGTAACTGAAATTAAGAATACTCATGTTTTTATCAAAGAAATAACTGTTAAAAAATTAACGACTTTTAATGAAAGTAGTCAAGTAAAATGACTATTATTTTCGTTATGTAAAATTGTGTCTATTGTAATATTTATCCTTGCATGAATAAATATTTTCAGAGAGAAACTGGAGCAAATTAAACTTTTAAGTGTAAAAAAACTATCGCAAAGATAGAAAGAAAAATGATCGCTACTCAGAATCAAGATGCGTTGCTATTTAATTCAAACATAGAAAATCTGATAACTTTATATATTAGATTGGATGTAAAATTATATAGGAATAATTGAATAGCAAATGTAATTATGAATTCCGTGCAAATGTTATATGATTACAATCTTTTATGAAACAACATTCACCAAAACTGTAAATTTAATTCAATGGATTAACTTGAGAAATTATGCTATTCACATTACAATTAATGTTTTGATATAATGTGTACGTGTGTATAGGCGTGTGTGTGAGTGTGTAAGATACAAAAATGTTTTAAAAAACTAATAAAAACATTACTAACCGATGGTGGTTATAACGGTGACAGAGTAGAGCAGGGCTCCCGTAAAAGACCACTGCAGTTCAACAGTGGTCTTCTCGTCACTGCCGTCCCAACCCCCTTCCTTGACCGCTCTGAACACCTCCAATTGGAAGTCCTTTAATTTGTCATTTACGCTCTGCTTCCAGTGGTCTTTGTTCAAGATGTTCAGGCTCTCGGTGTAGTTCCACAGTCGATCTACGGCCTGCCTATATAATAATAATAATAATAATAATAATAATAATAATAATAATAATAATAATAATAATAATAATAATAATAATACAAGAACAGACATGATTGTGTTGGGAAAGTATTACACAGGGAACTGTGCAAACAATTGAATTTCGAATATGCAGACAAATGGTACAAACATAAAGCAGAAACAGTACTGGAAAACGAAAAACACAAAATCTTCTGGGATATGGATATACATACAAGCAAGGGGACCTGATGTTATTATAATAGACAACAGGGAAAAATCTTGCAAACTCGTAGACTTCGCTGTTCCAGCAGACCAAAGAGGGAAGATCAAAGGCACGGAAACACGAAGTAAATACACAGAACTAGCCAGAGAACTGAAAGGAATATGGAGCATGAAGAAAGTTAGTATAATACCAATAATCGTAGGAGCATTAGGAACAATCCCAAAAAATCTGGAGAAAAGACTGGGAGAAATTGGAATCTAAGGGACTATCGAAACCATACAAAGGACGGCAATGATCAAAACAGCTGCAATCTTAAGGAAAATCCTCGAATGCGGAAACTAACACGCATAAACTACAAAGGCTAACCAGTCACAAGGAATTTACAACAGGGAGAAAACAAAACCACACGAAGAACACCACAACAAGAGAAAAGGAACAGAAACTGCAAGAAACAACACTTCATAATTCCCCCGCCAATAAATCACACCGGCCTCAGCTATCATTACACAAAAATGAACCAAAGAAACAGAAATTATAAGAAACACTATTAGCTCCTTCCTTCTCTCCCCACCTCACCTCCCCAAAATTGTAAATTAAAAATATGTTTTTTCTTAAATAAGGAAAGAGAAAAGTAAAAAATTTAGGAATTGAAAGGAAAGAAAGGAAAAAATTTAGAAATGAAAAAAAAAACTTTTCTTTTTCTTTTTTTAAAAAAATTAATTAAAATTTTTTTTTTTTCATTTATTTATTTATTCATTAATTAATTTATTTTTTTGTTAACTGGTGCCGGCCTAGGCTGACACCAGACTAAATATTTGTAGAGGGTAGAGGAGGATAAGAAGACAGAGGAGGGACAGCACAAACCAGACCTCCACTGGAAAAGTGCAGAGAATGCTGGGACCTTGATGAGGCTTACTGCCACCCAAATCCCAGAGAAGATCAATTGTCCTTACCAGCGAGAAATCAATGGTAAGAGGCTGTAGCGATACTGCATCGTTATCGAAAAGAGGTGAAGAATACTGGAAATCTGGGGAGACTTGTTGTCACTCAGACTCCAGGAAATACCACTGGTTGTTGTCGGCGAGCAATCACTGACGATGATTTGTCTGAGAACTCCTAGTGAGTACAAATAATAATAATATTTATCAAATGAATTTGAAAATAAATACACATATTCGGAGATGGAATCTGAAACCACGTGCCACTCGAAAACTCAACCAGTTCCAATAATCATACAGATGCAACAAACATACAGATGCAACAAACATAGAGATAACGAATATTTGTGAGAAACATATGAAGAAAAGCATCCCTTACGAAATCCAACAAATTGTGATAACAGTCACTAACTATATCCTGTTTTTCTAATAGAAAAGAGATAATATCGACCAACCGCACGTAATTTGAAAAAGAATAAGGCTGCATAAACACAGTATACATACATATATATATATATATATATATATATATATATATATATGTAATTTCTTAATGAATAATATTAAATTATTTTTAACTACAGGCCAGTGTTTCAGTGTAGGGATGCTAATCTCAGACTGTCGCACGGTTCAAACCCTGCCACAGAATCAACATAGACTCCCTAAGCAAGCGCTGAAACTATTAGACCACGAAACATTACCACATTCAAGAAGTTGAATTTAAGTTTTATTTATTCGAAGGGCAGCGTATCTAGAAAGACTGACTAAAGATTCTACAAACGTTGTCAGAATCTCTATGTTAGCTACGTGTAAGTCTATTTTTAACTTCCCCGAACAGGGCTCAACTTTAATCTTATTAAAAAGGCCTATAACAATATTAATTTTGAGTAAATAATATATATATATATATATATATATATATATATATATATATATATATATATATATATATATACACGAATTTGAGGAAACTAACACTACCACGGTTGATATTTAAAACACATCCAATAATCTGAATTTCCCTTTAAACACAATAAACAAGAGCCACTAGCATCGATTTGTCTAACATAAAAGAGTCGTGAAGGGTCAAGGTCAATGGAAAGACCAAGAAACCTCCAGTGGAAGGGCAGGGGGTGTATTGGAATCATCAACAAACTTACTATCACTTAAATTCCATAGAAAGCCGTTATCAGCAATGGTAAACGGCTGTTGTAAAACGCAACATGATTTCCAGCGGGTATCAAAAGAAGCTGAGAATACTGTGTTGGATAATGCCCTTATGGAAATGGATCAATCTCTTTGAAATCGTTGGTTTGACTTGCACGAATTAACGCAAGGTGGACCGGCAGTCGAGTGCAGAATGGGGCCTGTTCTCACAGTCAGACGTGACAGTGTCGCCGTCAACCGCGAGAGGCTCTGCAACGACACAGGCCTTGCGTGGGAAACAGAGGGATCCGTGACGTCACTCGTTCTTCGTGAGAAGCGAGTTTCGTCAGTCTGATTTTTTTAAGCAAACCGATGAGACGTGATTGTTAAAATGTAGTTTACAACAGATTTCCCTAAGAAAATACAAACGAGAGATATCCTTCCCCCTTCTCTATGAATGGTTAAGAAAATAGTTGTTAAGTAACTACGATACATTAGTGATTGCTCTCTATCTCTCTACCTCTCTCTCTCAACGTACTGAATATCTCCCATTTGATTTGATAACTAACGCTTGGAATAAAAACTGATGTTGAACGTTAAATGGATTGTTTGTCTTCGGAGTCCGACCCGATCATGGAGTTTTGTTGCAGCGGCGAGGAACCACGGCAGTGCGGAAGAGAAGAAAGAAGTCAACTACTAGACGACACGACCCTCTACGAGGGAGAAAACTAAATGCATGCACTATGTGATTTATGATGTTTTAAAAATGGCGGGTATTAAATATGAACTCGCACGGCACGTAGTGAATGGGAGTGTACGAAACGCGTACTGCGGACGTCCGGGAAAGGAGGACCATGCAACCACTGGACATCTGAGAGACTTGTTGTCACTCAGACTCTAGAGGAAACTACTTGTTATTACCCGTGAGTAATCAATGATAATAACACGTGTAGACACGCATAGTGAATACTAATAATAATAATAATAATAATAATAATAATAACAATAATAATAATAATTAATAATAATAATAATAATAATAATAATGATGATGATGATGATGATGATGATGATGATGATGTTGATTATGATGACGATGACGATGACGATGATGATGATGATGATGATGATGATGATGATGATGATGATGATGATGATGATGATGATGATGATATGAGTGTGTGCTTTACTTAGTGTATGGATACGTCCTTATAAGAAAAACCTCATCGAGCCACTTGTGTCTATTTGTTGCTGTCTTTCGAACGCCAACATTGTCTGAGTGTTCGGTATTATTCAAAAATCGAAACCAATTGTCATTCATTTTTTTTTTACTTTTTCAATCATGCCCTTCCCTTAAATTGTCCTATTTCCGCATAACAAATTTAATCGGATGAATAATTTCTATTTGCTAATCTCTTGCCACAAGACAGTCGTTTGCGGAGAGAGATAAGCGAACTGTCAACAATCACTCCTTGAGAGCAACAGACTAGCGAGGAGGCAAGAATTGGAGGGAGAAGAAAACGCGATGAATAAATTCATAAATAAAATTCTTCAGTTATTCATAAAAGCCTCAAAAGCAATAAATATCGGCCTCACACATTCAAGAGCACAAGGATGGAATTCTACTTGCCAATTCCATAGTCTGTAACGATATCCATTAGGCCAATCATGCTTGCCCACATTAAGAACTCTAAAAGACGAACTGTATTTTATTCTCGGTGTAAACCGTCTCACAAATCATTACGAGCAGAAATATTTGTTCTAGAATCAATTCTATATTATATATAAGAATCATCCCTAATATTAAAATTAAATATTTAACTACATTTCATTATTTCTTATATATATATATATATATATATATATATATATATATATATATATATATATAAAGAGAGAGAGAGTGAGAGAGAAAGAGAGAGAAAGCATGTATTACAAGTTAGTAGAGAAAGAACATCAAAGTGATCGATCGTAGGTTTTACGAGAGCTAATATTGTGACACAATGCGTGACTTTTAGGGGATCTAAGTTATCCCCGTTATATTTGTAATCCTTATGCAAGACTTATTTCAAACACAGTGTTTCTCTACGTTTTGAGATCACTGAGTGCAGTCATATTTTGGAGGACTGAAGGTCGGTGTCAAACCAATTCAATGACAGGTGCATGTGATTTCCCTTTTTTAGACTAGAAAGCCATATACACCTTACTATTTAATGCATAACTTTTAACCATTAATATATATATATATGTTTTCGTCGGATAATAGAGTAGATATTATTTTAAGATATGAGTTTTTATCTGATGGTGATATGATTATGTTGTTGTTGCAAGCTAGGTGTTTAACAGTACAGCAATACAAACGAAATCACAAACCATAAAACAAACATTAAACACAGCAAGACATTCCCCCAAAAAACACATCATATGTTGGCTTATATACCATCCCATGCAACGACTGCCATCAAATTTACGTGGGAGAAATGCAACGTGAATTGAAAAAAAGCTTGAGCGAACACAAAAAGGACATAAAAACAATAACTCTCTCAGTGCACTTTGTTCCCATGTTTTTAAATTTGAACAGGACAACATTACCAAACACATTCATAACAAAGCTCGGCGAAGACTACGGGAAACAGCACTAATCTCAGCCTCCAACACCATCAGACAACGAAATGGGTTCTACAATCTATCCCCCTTAATCAGCAAAATTATCCTGACCGAACAAAAACTAAACCTAGATCGTGACTAACCTTTCTTCTCTTCGTTCTCAATTGTACTTATATACAAATCCCCGCATACACACTCACGTACTAACTCCTCCTCACATATATTTTCACTCACTACGAATCTAAACCACTTAACCACAAATAACAGCCTAACCAATGAACAAAATCTAGACATCCTCACAAATATTTAGATATTTAAACCTCTTTTACCCTCAATTTAATTTAAAACCATCAACAGGCCTGCACAAAACTACATTTCACCTATTTCTCGCCAAAATTAATATCACTTTTCTCCTCTCTCTTTTCCTTCCCTTTATTGTCATGTTCACAGTACATTTCAACACATTCCTTCTAATTCACATATATTCACACATTCCAGATGGTCAATAAACCTACCCTAAAAAGATTTCACACCTAACCACAACAAAATCTCCCCTCTCCCCCTCACCCATCTCACTCTTTCGACTACTTCTTCACACTCTTACGCACCCACCCTGCCTACTTTCAAATCATCTTCATTTCTTCACATCTTTTTCTAAAACTATGATATTACTTACATACAAAAGACAAAAGAGTTCTCCCCTTCCCTCCCCTTTACCCAGCCCGTCAAAATCCATGCTACACCTCACCACGACAAAAACGTCAGCACCCCCTCCCCTTTCTCCCACTCTAAAACAAATTCACCAACACTCCCACCCTCCCCTTTTTCACTCACAGAAGTACACATTCATTTAACTCTCTACCACTGACTGACTTCTCTCAGCCCAGACCTTGGTCCAGCGCTCTTAGCAGCTACGGCTACTACTTTTTCTGATCAACTCATCATGTCAAGCCAATATTTCGATGTACTCGCATAACATTTTTCTTTAAATTATTATCCTGAGGAAGTCTTACAATGAAGACGAAACGCTGTATGGATATATTAAAAATATTTCGTGGTTTTTCCTTTTTCATTTCCTATTACGTCGGATTACTCTCATCCTTCCTTTCTCATATATATATATATATATATATATATATATATATATATATATATATATATATATATATATATATATATATATATATATATAAAGTAATCCAAGAAAAGATACAAGCGTCAGCTAATATCTTATAATTAGTGAAACATCCGGATAAAAACTGAAGCTCAATATACTGGATAGAGCATTAATATTATAATATAAAATGAAGTAATAAAATAAGGTGTCAATCAAATTTTATTAGAATTCAAAGTTCAAGCAAAGTATCCTTAAGTCCTTAGCTCATGAGTTTTCAAATATAATTCTTCTCTTCAGAGGACCATTACCGCAGTTATACTACTACAGGTAATAAAATTACGCTTTGAAAATATATAAAATTATATACACAAATACACAAAAATACATAACATCAAAACATATCAACCCAAAAACATACTTTTTGTTGAATCTATATAGTCCATCCAGGTCATACATATTGAGAAGCATAATCAGGAAAGACAATTACTCCAAGTTACAAACAGCAGTCCAAATACGTGTAATTGAAGGTGCCGACAAAGTTATCCAGTCCCGAAATGTGTCAATATTCAATGTTAATGATAAATAAATCAAATAATATAGAAAGTCCAATCAAAGTTCCAAAATCCCGAAATGTGCAACCCAAGTCAAATCAAAGTTCGTTGTTTAATTAGAAAACCCGTTAAATCCGAATTGAGCAAAAAAGACTGAATCCCAATCTCATCTTGCTAGCGGAACGAAAAATAAGTAATCTTCTCTCACCAGCGATACAACCAGACATGACAAATCCTTAAAGAGCAGGAGGCGATATTAAATTGTCTACATCTCTGAATGATTTTAATATAACTGAAATTATGTCTGTGTTACATCCTGTTTAAGCCCATTTGATGGACTCTCAAGAGAGCAACATACAGCCCCGCCATCCAACCCACCCACATTAGATTTTCCCTGTCTGGGTCAAGTGAGAATATTCTATGTCAAAGGGGAAAGGGGTTAAGAAGTTAAAAGAAAATATAGGTCAGATCATGCAATCACGTTCACATCCAAGATTATTGCTTAAAGTCTAGCTTACAGTAAAACCCGATTTTACAAATCTAGCCCTATCAAATAATCTAGAATATATTAATTTAATTTCATAAATATAGTGCATATTCACTCTCACGTTTTTTTCTTTTTTTCTCTCATTCTCTTTTTATTAACAATCAACTTAATTAAATTAACTACGAAATGAAATTGGAATACTCCATTATAAACAACACAATATGGAATATGATATTTAACTGATTGATGTGGAGAAAAATAGCAAGAAATAAAGGTAAAAAGAGCAAACAGAGAGACTATTGTTATGTTTTGTCTTTTGATTAAACAAAATGTAACTGGCTTTGCAAACTCATTTTTTTTATACCAATAATGTAAGCCGAGCTACTCCAAATATTTTTCTAGTATGTATTTTATTCTTAATGTGATTTAATTACCACTTGTTTCTCCACAACTTCTTATATACGTTAATAACACCAAATACTGATTAATATATAGCTTAGTTCTTAGATTGAGTTACATTTTGAAAGTAATCGGTCTTAATTTCTCTAATTAGACGGAAATCCTAATAAACTAAACAACTCACCCATCTTTCTTTTATCGATCTATGTATTTTATCTTGTCGTCAGTCTATGTTGATTCAGCCACTCTCTAGTATTTCTGAATGTCTCTATTAGAATTTAGAGAAATAGTGACTGTGTTTTAAAACGTAGTCACATAATCGACATATGTATGCATGTGCATATAATAACTACCCATGTAAATTAGATAGAGAAATAATGTTTCTTTATTTTATATGATAATAATTATTTGGAAAATAATACTTTTATATAAGAATATTACTACTAATCGTAAGGATGACATAGAAGTTAAGGGACTAATAATTTTCACTCCGCCAACAATTTCTTAACAGATATATTACAGTTTGTTAATTTTCAAATTAAATCAAAGTGGAAAATTTAGTGTATGTAACCTAACTGATTACGAGTTGTCTAATATATATATATATATATATATATATATATATATATATATATATATATATATATATATATATATATATATATGTGTGTGTGTGTGTGTGTGTGTGTGAGAGAGAGAGTAAGAGTAAGGAAGAGAAGTATAAATATATATATATATATATAGATAGATAGATATTATTTATGTATGCATAAACGCTTCGTCTATATTATAAGACCTCCATCATATGTCTGAAGTGCAGACCTTTCTATCACACGACTCTAGCATCTTGGCCTCCCGGCATTCTCACTTAAATGCTAAATTAAAAAAGATTCACCACGCATATCCCGTGTCCTCTCCCCCTACATAACTTAAATTAATTCCAGCCGTGACCAACGTTCGCCTTCCACCCCTCTGCCGTTACTGAAACACCTCCTCCACTTCCTAATGATTTTATTCTCCAACCGCCGTTTGCCACTGCTACCATCTATTTGTAGAAATATAGATAAGACGAGGTCGATTTTGGAACCATGAGCTTAGAAAAAACACCTAATAGTCTGTACATAATATATTACAGATTCATACATAATATTGGATTCCTAATTTTTACTTTTATTTGAGGAAATTAATTAAAACATGTTTCCAGTCTATCGATATTACTGGAGCATTATTTGAAATGATAACAAACGTCATCTTTGAATATACATGTAATAACAATTCAATGGTTCGATTAATTAACTTAGAAACAAAATGACTGCTTATAGTATTTCATAAAAAATAACACCTATTAGCTGTGTTTAGTCAAAGAGCTCAAGTCTGTTATTAATGTTCTAGTCAATCGGAACTGCGTCATCCAATCATTGCATTGAAATTGTTACTTTTGAGGTTTGTGGAAGATAACTTATGGTTTACCCACCCTGACTTTTACGTCTGCGCCGGTCTTTCTTTGTTTGTAACTGAAGTTTTCCCCCAAAGTGCAAAGCTTTACTTGCTCGTGCTTCATCATCTTAAAATGATTTGAATATGCTCATTTTGAGAATCTGCAAAAGTATATATCAAAAGTTCATCCCACATACACCAAGCCAGCCATCAACAGAACATCCTAGAATCGAACGTACGATACAAAGGTGGTTCAAGAAATTTCGCAATGGTGATGAGAGCCTCGAAGATGAAGACAGTCAAGGCTGGCTGACTGCGGTTGATAACGAAGATCTGAAAGCCTTAATTGAACTGATCCTCATAAAACCACACGAGAGTTGCTGATGAACTCGAGGTCGACCACTCAACAGTCGTTTGCCATTTGAAGCAAATAAGGAAGTCAAAAAAGCTGGATAAATGGGTGTCGCATGAATTGAACGATAATAACAAAAACATCGTCTGTTTTAAATGTTTTCTACGCTCATGCTGCACAACAGAAACTGCCCATTTCTCAAGCAAATTGTGACGTGTGTTGAGAAGTGGATCCTCTATGAGAATCATCGACGTTCGGCACAGTGGTTGGATGCCGGCGAAGCTCCAAAACACTTCCCGAAGCCGAAATTGCACCAAAAAAGATTATGGTGACTATTTGATTGTCTGCAACCGGTCTCATCCATCACAGCTTCTTGAATCCGAGCGAAACAATTACGACGAGGAAGTACTGTCAACAAATTGACGAAATGCACCAGAAGCTCCAACGTATGCGCCCGAGATTAGTCAATATGTAGAGACCAATTCTTCTCCATGACAACGATCGCCCGCAAGTTGCACAACTGAACGAATTGGGCTACGAGACTCTGCCTCATCCGCCATATTCACGGGACATCTCGCCCACCAATTATCACTTTTTCAAGCATCTCGACAACTTCCTGAGCGAGAAATGCTTCAAAAGCCGAGATGAAGAAGTTATGGTCTTTTGAAGTTGAACGTCAAAAACGCCATTGTTTTGCACCAACCCAATAAATAATATGATGAAACTCATGGAAATAATATTCCACCATGATTGAAAATAAAAAATAAAAACCAACAGCATTTATATATTCACCAACGGTCCGTTTTTATTTCAAGACTTCCCCAGAGTGATTGATTTTAAAATATAACATATGAGTATAATATTTGAAAATATTTTGTGCGTTTTTGCTCTGAAAATAATGTTTCGTTCTCTTTTCGAACAAACCATAACCTTAAGAATTTAAATGTGTGATGTGTTTATGAATTGGAATGGAATGTTTTTTTAATCGAAACATAGGCCTTAAAAAATATGGTGCAAGAGGGATGTCATAAGAATGTTTTTTTCTTTTTTTTCCAACGAACCAAAGTCGTTAGAATGTTGAATGTCTGATGTGTTTATGAAATGGAATGAGTGTTTTTTATTTTAATTTTATCATCAGTACTATTTACACAGTTTTGTTAAGAATGTGGCGTAAAATAGCTAACCCGGAGCAAAATTAAAGTTCTGTTCGGTAAGTACAAGTTTGCTGATAAAAGAAGATAATGTAATTGTGTTAGAGTTCATAATAAGTGTTTATTTAACAAGTCATTGCCGAGATTTATTTAAAATTACTTCAATGAGTCTGGTGTGTTTAAAGTTAAAAGAATTATCATGTTGTAATATATGCGAGAATAGTGCATTCAGAGTATTGTTATCTTTTATATCTCTTTTATTATTTCTTGTTGAATTTCACCAATGTATATTTGATGAAAAGTATTGCTTAAGACAGTATATATACCGGCATTAGATGTGTTCTTTTTTAAAAAAAGTTTCGTTGTTTTTAATGTTTGTTTTGTAGTTGATGATGTAGTTCGCATTTTCAGAATTTTTAGTTTACTTAGGGTGTGGTAAATTATTGTATAGTTGGCGTGGGTAGGTAAAGGTACATGACTATTTATAAGACAAGTAATTTTTTCTATATTTTGTAGGGCTATTTTCTTTGGGTTTAATATTAAATAGTTGGGATATTACATAGTTTTCATGAATTTGTGATATATTTAAATTCTTCGTGTGAATTACAAATGCTGAATGTACGTATGAAAAAATCATGTATGCAGAATTCGTAGATTATTAGAAAAAAATAAAAATAAGATCGTAATATCTATTTATATATGTATTTCATGAAAAATGTCAGTATACTGAAATCATATGCCCTTAATAGGGTTAAGATGAAAATTCATATACACTAAACACTAAATGTACAAAAGCAACGAAATCCTAAATTTTTACACTTTTATTCTCATTAAGGGTATGCGAGTACAACAGGGCTATGTATTTTGCTGGTAGTTATTTTTCTAGCGCAAAATATCGAACAAGAATTAATCGTTTATACAAAATCTCTTGAGCTTTTCTGAAGGGAATTCGGCTGGAACTTATCGTCTTCTTTTATTGACAAATGGAAGCTACCTAATATCAACTGAGCCTAGGTCGATCCAATAAGACTTTGGCTGTAGACTACGTGTTGAATCCTTAGGCAAGGTTACAAATGAAAAACAGAAATAAAGTTCCATTCTATTGTCCATATTTGTAATATTAGAGCCTTACGGTACTGTTGTTAGTTAAGAGAAAACGAAAATTTCAGTAAAATGAGAAATACCAAGATTTAAAGTTCACATTTTTTTGATTTATAAGATTTAAAATTTGTGTCTGAGGAACTTCAATCTGAATTGTAAAAAAATGTATGGTATTATTGAAAAAATACAGTAAAAATCGTTTATATATTTAAAAAAATGGTGGAAGTTGTTAATTCTAATAAATTAAAGTGTGAAACATAAAATTGATTTATATACAACAAGAATACCTTCATTTTCCTTAATACATAACAATGATGCTAGTGTCGTATGAATACTGGTTCCACTCGGGCGTGATTGATAAGGATACTATAAAGGTAAGTAAAATACCAGTGAAAATGTTTATTGGCAATGCTTATATTAACAGTGCTAAAATAGTAACAATGTTTATATTTTATATAAGAAAAATTCCTATCAGTAAAATACATAGCCCTGTTGTGCTCGCATGCCCTTAATGACAATAAAAGTGTAAACATTTGAGAATTTCCTTGCTTTTGTGCATTTAGTATATATGAATTTTCATCTTAACCCTATTAAGGGTATATGATTTCAGTATACTGGCATTTTTCATGGAATGCCACTACTTTTGTAAAGGCTATACCTCAATACAATGCCTTCTCATAACAGATATAGTTGGTAGTATACTAATCAATGTTTCTTCCAATATTCACAGGTAAATATATATTTTTAATTATGATGAGTATATATTTACTCATGATACAATTCAAACTAGAACACATTTTTTCACAGTTAATACTTATATTAACTGTGAGTTACTCAACGTTGTTTTCTCTAAAGCTTTATTATTCCTATGCTAAAATGTAAGTTAATTTGGGATTGAGTTATGTTTAAAAAATTGTTTTATTACTCTAATTCCATGATAGTCTATATATATATATATATACATATATATATACATATATATATGATCAACAATTATACACAAATAAATAGATATAGAGATTGATAGGTACGTCGATATTTCGTTGAATTTCGTTGTGAGAAAGTGCAAATTTTGGAAAGACTTTCGATTTCATCTGACAGGAAATCGTAATAAAAACTTCCTCACTCAATTAAATAAATTACATTTCATTGAAAGTTATTAAATGGAGTCAATCATCATTTGTTTTCATGAGAGAAAGTTCAGTGAGAAATGCATTGTGTGTGTGTGTGCGTTAGTGTCATTGTGTCTAAGTGTTCGTTATTGTCTGTGTGTGCGTTGGTGTCAGTGTGCATGTGTGTCCGTTGGGTTAATACAATGGTAATTTTTATGGTTTTTGAAATTTTCTGGAAAACTAAAGTATATGGTAAACTGAAATTTAAATGTCATCAACTATACCCTAGAACCTCTATCTCTGCCGAAAATCAGCTGAATCCATCAAATAGTTGATGAGATACAGGGTGGCACATACGTACGTACGTACGTACACACGGATAACATGATTTCATGATCGAACTTTCTGTATCTCTGGGTTACCTTGACTAATGATGCTGAAATTCTACACACTTACAGAACCTATCAAAAAAAAAAAAATTGGGAAAAGTTTTAACTAATTTGGTTTATTGGTTTCTGAGTTACGATGGATCAAAGAAATGAAATTTCCAGCATAGGCCGTTTTTGTAGTCTATTAAAAGATAGAGCGCTCTCGCGCCTCCCTTGATTACAGAAGATTAGAACAACACACATCCCCCCCCCCACACATATATATATATATATATATATATATATATATATATATACGCACACACACAGACACACAGACACACACACACACACACACATATATATATATATATCATGGACTCTCCCGTCGATTACGACGAATGAGGTCTTGACAACTCAAAATTTGTTTAGTCTTCGATGGATGTAGCATGCTTACATTTACTCAATCGTAAATGGCATTTGAGTCCTGCGAGAGATTTGCAAACCAGCCCACAATGGATGCAAGAAGGAAGATCTTGAGAAAAATCGGCTGGGGTACTTGTAGATGGTTTTGTTCTTTCGCGTCTTTCGCGCTGTTGATCAATGGCAGTTACAGAGAACCGCCTGATGCCCCTCTGGCAGTCAGATCGCCATTCCTTCCGTCGAGAAGCAAGCTGGTCAAAATCACGATAAGCAATATTGATAGATGTCAAATTCATTTTCAACTTGTCCTTAAAGCGAAGCAGCCGTCGACCCACATTTCGCCTTCCACTGTTGAGCTCGCCGTACATCAGTTGCTTTGGTATTCTATCATCTTCCATACGTAAGACATGTCCTGCCCAACGCAGTTGTGATTGCATCAAAAAGCTTTCAATTCCGCCAATACCGCAGCATGTAAATAGGTCCGCATTAGACATCCGATTTCTTAGGGTGACACCACAAATCGTTCTAAGGCAATTTTTGTGAAAGACATCAAGCTTCTGAATGTGGCTGCGATAGACTGTCCATGATTCCGATCCATAAAGCAGTGATGTTAGCACAACTGCTCTATACACAAGTACTTTTGTTCTCAAACTTATCCCCCTGTCCTTCCATAACCGATGACGCAGTTTTCCAAAGGCAGTGGTTGCTTTCGCAATTCGGTTAAAGATTTCGTCATCAAGGGATATATATATATATATATATATATATATATATATATATATATATATATATATATACTAGCAGGGCTACCCGGCGTTGCCCGGGGAGATAAAAAACAAAGTAGTAGAAATTAAAGAGTGTGTGTAACATCTTTATATAAAAACTTCAATCTCTCTTCTTTCTTCCGCCGTCTTTCTTTCCCTGGTCCTCATTATTTCCCTTCCTCCTTCAAACCTCTATTAAAATGTAATTCACGTAAATTCATTTTACTAAATATGTATTTTATGTAACTGTGGATTTTCTTAAAGAAATATGCTATATAAACAAACAAACATTTTGCATGAAAGTTATTAATTTTTCTTACATTGTATTTTTGATCCCGAAATAAAATTATATTTCATTTTTTCTAGACTTTAAACTTGAATTTGAATGCAATTACTTAATCGCTGGCTGCCATGTTGTAATTTCCTATAATTTTATTTCGTAAAATAGTAGCAATAGTTTGATTAGCGTTTGTCGTTTATTTAAAAAACAATACCAAAGAACTAAAAATTTAAAGGCGCGTCCCTGGCGCTAAGAAACGTTAAATAAAAGTAAAAGTTATTTCAAATTATTAGGTAATTAAATTAAAATATGACTAAGGATTTTAAAATTACTATAAAATATAATGAAAAATAACTGAAAACAGTCCCCCCCCCCTGATGAAATACGCCCCAATGGACCCCTAAGGAGTAGGTTTATAGATTCGGGAATACTCTCATCATCTTACTCTGTGAATTTTACATGAGAATACACTTTTATATGTTATGTAAAATTCATTGGCCCGACCCCTAACATTTTCCCTGACGCCCTCCCCCATCTCTCTAACCCCACCCTCCGAATTTGCTTTTTTACTCTCCTCCAACCCTGAAAAAATATTTTAAGTTAACAAAAACAACAACAAAAAAAATTTGACCCGACCCAGCCCCCCGCAAACTTTTTTTCACTCTCCCACAACCCTGAGAAATATTTTAAGTTCAAAAAAAAAAAAATTTGGCCCGACCCCTAATATTTTCCCCGACCCCCTAATCTCTCCAGCCCCCCCCAACTTTTTTTCACTCTCCCACAACCCTGAGAAATATTTTAATTTAAAAAAAAAAAGAAAAAAAAATTTGGTCCGACCCCTAAAAAATTTGGCCTGACCTCTAAAAGTTTCCCCGACCCCCTAATCTGTCCAGCCGCCTCAACTTTTATTTCACTATCCCACTAGCCTTAGAAATATTTTAAGTTCAAAGAAAAAAAAAATTGGCCCGAAACACCAATATTTCTAGGGACCGTTATACTTACGAAGCACCAACATTCGTTTGCAAATCAAGGAGGTTTCCTGAGCACTACTGAAATCACTCTTACCGGTGGCCAGGTGTCGGATGTGATTGAGCAACCCTTGTGTCACTACACACTCTTAACGTAGCATTCCTATGATGTTATTGCTTTATCCGGACAGAAGTTATGGGATGACCTGAGACAACCGGACACAATTTAGGGCAAGACCGGGTACATCCGGCAAGGGATTATGGGATGTTTTCAGTGACTCAGTATTTTTATCGGATTAGTACATAAATACATTAGATTATTTCCAAATTAATACCATTTAACATTGAAAAAAGTCTGAAAAATACGGGAAAATGCTACCCTGTCTCAGAAACTGGTCCGGTTGACCCTCAGCAAGTGAATCGTTTTTTGCGATTTATAGATATTATGATCCCACGATATGTACGGTGCTAAAAATATCAACTTTTTGACATGTCGCCGCTTAGTTTTTGAGGAGTAGCTGTACATTACATAAATACATTAGATAATTTCCAAATTAGTACTAATTAACATTGAAAAATAATTGAAAAAGACCCCACCCCACTGATGAAATCTGTCCCATGTACCCCTAAGGCGTAGGTTTATAGATTCGGGAATACGCCCATCAACTTACTCTGTTAATTTTACATAAGAATAAACTTTTATATTGTATCTTTATTCTCTAACATTTTTTCTATAGGGCACACACACACACAAACATACAGACATTCAATTTTATATAGAAGATATATATATATAAATATATATATATATATAAATATATATATATATATGTATTCAGAAGATAAGAAAAACATTGGTACCGCCCGTTTCAAATCTATACTGATGGGGCTTATGGTGTGCCGAACTCTTTTAAGCCAGCGTATGAGTCTCATTGAGTTATTTGTAAATCGATGGTACCGATGTTGTTCTTATCTTATGTAGCACACACACACACACACACGCACACGCACACCCCCCCCCCCACACACACATATATATATATATATTAATATATATTAGCGGGACCAGTTTGAATAAAATGTGATATATTTGATTAAAAGAATGAACAATACATGAAACAGTTTACAACTCTTCTTTAAATACAATATTTCTAGTGAAGATAGTTCCTCTTCTCTGGCCATGAGTAGAATTATTCTGAGAACAAATTTTCACTCTTACACTGTACATAGACCTTGCTATTGAGAAAGCTACATAAAGTTGGGTCTAATAAATAAAAGCGGTTTCTTGTCCGTCCGTCAGACTTTTTTCTCGATTTGATCGATCGACTAATTCCGATTTCGACGACTAAACCTTACGTTTTAAATACTTATATTGAATTAATATTCGCTCCAATTCATGAGTAGCATACACAGATTTGGAAGGTCGTTGCTTTTTATGTAAGCGTGACACACAAAATGAAACACACGCTATCGTATTAATATGTGTCATCCCTGTCGTACCCTCCATACCCCCACTCTCCGATGTAGAAAAATATTAGAGGTTGCTTGAGATCGAATAATAAACCAGTGAGGTCGTCGACAAAAACGACGTCAAAATCCTACGTCTCTAACCGTTACGGCACAGGGAAATACTCGAAAATGTTACGAATATTAGGTAACTTGAATGCTTTTCTAAATCTAGGTGCGGCACGCATGCGCAGATCTTTTGATGTAAGCGTGACACACGAGCACACCCATATGTATCTTTATATATATATATATATATATATATATATATATATATATATATATAGATTTAGATTTTTTACTTATAAAATAGATCATTCAGTGAAGACCGGGGTTGTTCCAATAAAAAAACAAGCTCGATGATACTCGATTACAGAGTACAGAGCATTTATATGTGATTTTATGAAGGCTTACCAAAGCATTCCTTTCAAGACACCAATGATCACCATTAAAGATATTTTTTCTTACAAATACTATTTATTCAAATTAAATGTTTTTTCCTACACGTGTTTCACTACCAAGCAGTTACTTGCTTGGCAGATCATCAGGGAAATTAAATGTCTGGAATACTGGTTTCAACTGCCGACAAAACACAATGTGGCGTTGTAATAATATATATATATATATATATATATATATATATATATATATATATATATATATCGAGGCAGCATTTTTTCGTTAAGACACGTATTATTAAAAATAACTGACAATTTTTGTCTGGTTATTTTAGTATTGATCCCTTCAATTTTCCGGATTAAAATCTTAATCTCGGAAGAAAATTGGCTGATGAAACTGCCGTAATGTACATGTTGGTCCAGAGTACTTTCTGACCCGTCTGGGTCCATCTTCAGTGGAATAATGACAAACAGGTAAAGATCTGGGGTGAGATTTATAATTAATTATGGCAGGAAAATTTATATATGAAACTATATTTATTATAAATAAGTAGCGAAGACTACTGGAAACTGCGCTAATAACTGCCTCCAACACCATCAAGCAACGAAATGGCTTCTATTTGCCCTTAATAAGCAAAATTATCCTTACCGAACAAAAACTCCTCCCAGATCATAGATAACATCAATTTTTCTCTCAGATCTCAATTACACCCAACCCATGTATCTCCGCATACACCCCCCGGCACACCCACACATTTTCATTCAGCATGAATCCGAACTTTCTAAATTACCCTTTCCCTCACATTCTTAACATAGCAAGCCGGTCATACATTCCCACTTTTCAAAATATTTCAAATATCTCACACCTTATCACTACAAATCTCCCCTCTCCCTCTCACCCATTTCACCCTTTCGACCACTTCCCTCGCACTCTTACCCACCAAAATTACAGGGCCCACTTCCTCTATTTTCCCTGCACCTTCAACCTCTCTGCATACACCCCCAAACCTTCCAACCTACTGATCCCTCACATTCCTGAAGCAACCACCTGGTCAAACACTCCCCCTCCTCTTTCCCCACCCCTCCACTTTTTCACTCACAACCTCCACATTATCCCTGCTCACACTCTATCCAACCCAGAACTATCAACATTTTTTAATTCCACACGATTGATTCGCCAAGCCCGGACGCCGTTCCCACTGCTTCCAGAAGTGGCTACTATTTCTTCCTATCAAACCATCATGTAAATCCAATATGTTCACGTACTTGCATGACATTTTTCTTAATATTATCATCCTTAAGAAGTCTTACAAATAAAGGCGAAACGTTGATGAACACATAAAGAATACATCCTTTTTAGTTTTTCCTTTTTCATTTCCCATATATATATAAATAAATTACATTATATATTTATATAAATATAAGTATATCGGGTGTATATATACATATTAAGTAGGTTATATATATATATATATATATATATATATATATATATATATATATATATATTTATATAAATATAATTCCATCTATACATTATTATATCCTCTTTTACTAGATACATAGTACTTATATTATGCATACTGATGTATTAGCTCCGTGAAATATCCATAAATGTAGCCATAATAATAATAATAATAATAATAATAATAATAATAATAATAATAATAATAATGATAATAATAATAATAATAATAATAATAATAATAATAATAATAATAATAATAATAATAATAATACGAACACAGATGAAAACATAAACTACTTACGATGCAAATATACGGATACAACGAATAAAATAAGTCACCTCATGTATATGGATAATCTCAAACAACTGTCATGACCAACAATCAGTTAAACACAACACATAATCTTTACGCAGGAAATATAGGAATAGAAAACAATAATAGTACTGATATATATATATATATACATATATATATATATATATATATATATATATATATATATATATATATGTATATATATCAGACAGCTACCTTGCAAAAAGAAACTTGAAGCAACTATATATATATATATAACATTTATATAATGCATACTATATATATATATATATATATATGGGAAAATGAAAAAGGAAAACCAAAAAATGGATGTTTTTTATGTGTACATCAACGTTTCGTCTTTATTTATAAGACTTCATCAGGATGATAAAATAGAGAGAAAATGTCATGCAAGTACAGATACAAGTAGGGTAGACATATTGGGAGGAAAAATAAAAATAAATAATGGCCACTACAGGGTGGACGTCCGTACTTGTTGGAGAAATAGAAATGAATGTACGGACGTCCATAAAGACGAAACGTTGATGTACACATAAAAGACATCCATTTTTTGGTTTTCCTTTTTCATTTTCCCATCACGTCGGATTACCTTCATCCTACTCTTCCCATATATATATATATATATATATATATATATATATATATATATATATATATATATATATATATATATATATGTGTGTGTGTGTGTGCAACACTGCAACTCTGTCGTTGAGTTTTATCGTATATGTAGATATTTATACTTGCCGCTTTCAGTGTAAATTTCACTTATTTCTCTGTAATCACGTGACAATTTCTCGTGGCCCCGAGGGTTAAGTTTACGCTTACGGATTCAAGGTGTCTCTGTGAATCGGGTTCGCCATCTCTGCGCGTCTATGATTGTTAATTTTCTGCGCTGATGAGAGCCATAAGATCGTAACGACGTCGTATTTAGGTAATTAAAATAACATAATTTAATATATATATATATATATATATATATATATATATATATATATATATATATATATATATATATGAAGTAAGTCGGTTAGAAAAATTAACGGAACTGGATGTTCTGTGATCACTGAGCTCAACGAGCAAAACAAAGATGTTGTTTTATCATGTAACCTAACATCCTAGGAGTATATCACTCGAATCAATTTTCTGTTACTATTGCATTTTGTATCGCATCATTTTGCTTACAGCTTCCACATTTTAAATCATTCAGTTCTCAGGCTTAGTAAACAAATGATGATGATGGGGTAAGAAATAAAAATAACCTCAACGTACTTAATCGACATCCTTATTCACCTTGTTCTGATCCATGTGGATTTTCCTTCTTCCAAACGCAAAAGGAGATGACATCATAGATACCCGTTTCAAAAGAGTGAATGCCACCAAGAAGGCCATAACGGCGTTGCTGTGGGGAACCCAAGAAGAATCCTTGAAACAGTTTATAGAATTAATTACAGATGAAATAAAAACATCTGGTTTGTTGTCTGGAATTTAAATTATTTGTTGACGAAACCCCATCACATATAACTATGAAGCAAAAGTTTAGATAGAATCCAATAACATTTAGATATCACGGGAAACAGCGGACAAACCAAATTAATAGAATCAAATTAAGTGATTCAGCTTTTAATAGTTCGTCTTCACAAGTCTCGCTTAATAAAGACGATGTATCAAAATATTACCATACAAGTTAATGTCATTCTTTTATTATGGAATATCTGTTATTTCATTCAATTCTAAATATCTCATAATATATGTATCTATTCTCCCTTATCTATCTTATCCATCGTGATATTCTCAGAATGAATATCCAGAATATTCACTCGTGGAGTTCTGCTCAACATTTCAGCAAAACCTTTTAAGCTCGTGCCTGCCGTCCTGTTTATCAGTCCGTTTCTTCAACGTTGGCCAATTCCGCTTATAGACATAAAATCTTCCTTCAGTTGATAATAAAATTACAAATTTTACTATTAAGAAGAGAAAAATATATTAGTCTCGTTTTTTTCTTTTCTTCTTTTCCTTTTTAGTCTTTCAACTTCGGAAACGCGGCCGTGAACACGTTTTCTCCATCAGGGTGAACATTATTCAACGTAAATTGTGTTTACCAGACAAAGAACTGAAGATACGCTTTTTAAAAACTTAATGTAGAGTAAAAGCAAGGAAAGGCGATTAAAAGCCTTGGAAGAGAAGTATCTATAGAGTAAGATATATGCCATATAAAATATGTTAAATAAAAAATAAAATAAATAATACTACTACTAATAATAGTAATAATAATATTTAATAAAAATACTACTACTACTACTACTACTAATAATAATTAATAAAAATACCACAACTACTACTAACAGCACTACTACTACTACAAGTAATAATAATAATAATAATAATAATAATAATAACGACATAAAAGACAAGGTAGACAAACCACAGGAAACGATTAAATATATACTCTGTAGACAAAGAGATGAAACGTTAAAATACATAAGTGAATGCAACCAACTATCCCAAAAGAAATACAAAATATTTGAGTACGTTCGAAAAGCAATCTCACATGAAACAATACACACGAAAAATATTACAGACACAGACCGAAACCAATAGTGGAAAATAAAAAAAAATATATAAAATCCCTTGGAACATGGATAGAAAAACTTGAACTACTAGAATAGATAAGAAAATTCAATTAATATGCCTCCTACTCCAACCCCAATACGCAGTGGCACTAGTTAGTTCCAGAGAAAATAGCCATGACGGGTCAGTGAGAATGGTAAAATTTACGAGGACGAACTCTATCTCAACATCCACTGGAAGGTTACGGAGAGTACTGAAATCATAAAATGCTTATTGCTACTCAGAATCCAGAGAAAACCAAGCGGGAAATCAATTTTATACGGCGGTTGTAGAAGGCAAAGTGATTTGCAATGTAAAAAGAGAACACATGATATATAGACAGACTGTCGGTCATTCAAACTATATGAAGCGCCTCCGTTTATAGATTCAGGAATACTCTCATCATCTTACTCTGTGAATTTTACATGAGAATACACTTTTATATGTTATGTAACATTCATTGGCCCGACCCCTAACATTTTCCCTGACGCCCTCCCCCATCTCTCTAACCCTACCCTCCGAATTTGCTTTTTTACTCTCCTCAAACCCTGAGAAATATTTTAAGTTAACCAAAACAAAAACAAAAAAAATTTGTCTCGACCCTCTAAAAAGTTTGACCTGACCCCTAACAACTTCCCCGCCCCCAAATCTCTCCAGTCCCCCCAACTTTATTTTACTCTACCCCAACCCTGAGAAATATTTTAAGTTGAAAAAAAAAAATTGGTCCGACCCCTAAAAAGTGATTTGCAACGGTTATTGAAAAAAGAGAACACATGATATATGGACAGACTGTCGGTCATTCAAACTATATGAAACCCCCTCCGTTAGACCCAGTTAGTGATCACTTGTAATAACTTGTGTAAGAATACAGATTGAGAAATAATAATAATAATAACAACAATAATGGGAACAGAAATACATCTCTCTAATATATATATATATATATATATATATATATATATATATATATATATATATATATATATATATATATATATATTCGATTTTATGAAGGCTTAACAAAGCATTCCTTTCAGGACACCAATGATCACCATTAAAGATATATATATATATATATATATATATATATATATATATATATTTATATATATATATATTAGTACTTCATGTATCCACATAAAATATTATAAGGAGATATACTTTTTTATGTATCAGTTTTCAGTATTTACTTCAACAGTGCTCGATACGTAAGTAGAGCTAGGTAGTAAGCAGTGAAAATATATATGGCAATCAAGCTACACAGAGGCTCCCGTGTTTCATCTATATATATATATATATATATATATATATATATATATATATATATATATATAATGGCAATGCTTCTTTGTGTGTGTGTTATAGAAATCAATATGCTATCAGTTCGAACATCCAAACAAGTTTCAATAAGTTTTAGAGTTTCACAGAATCTAACGACACCATTAAAATGTTGCTTTGATTTCATCTGGGTCACTAAAGGCAATTATCTTGCAAGTTCATATTAGAAACGAAATGCCATTAAAATAGATGTTGTTTTGGTGATGAATGCTTCATTGTTAGAGTCAATGAGAACATCTAAGAACGCAATTTTGTTACTAACATTAAGCTCAGAGTTATTTTGAAAAATGTCTTGTATTTTTTTCATCTCACCATTATTGTCTGCTAAAATAAGAATATCATCAACGTATCGGACATAAAAACTAAACATTCCACAATCAATAATGTGAATTACGAGACTAGTCATACTATTTTAATGTATCTAGCATAGTAATAAACGTTACCAAATTCTTAGTCATCAAGCAATTATGCCTTTGAATCATGAACGCACTCAGAACGTAATCAAATTCTTAACGCTGAAGAAATCAAACTTTCGCATTTTGCACGCTCTTAGAATATAATCGCGCTCTCATGTAACATCTCAATATTATACGTTATAATAATAAGAAAAACTCAACAGTAAAGACATATTTTTAAAGAAACCAAAATTAACATCGCCTTAAGATGATTTGACGAAACAAATCGAAAGTTCTCGCCAAAAAGGAAAGACAATGGAACAAGAAACACATGGAACTTACGTACAGCAATTTGACCGAAACATTAAATGGACCATTTTGAAAATTGAAAAATTAAAATAAAGCAAAAACACTCCGTGTTATTTTATAATGTTTGACTAAATGAAAATATGCTGCCTAAATTAACACAATATATATATATATATATATATATATATATATATATATATATATATATATATATATATATATATATACAGGGTGGCCAAAAATAAGGGTCCTATTTTTAAAAATTCATAACTTTTTTATTTATTGATTTAAAAAATTTTTTTTTTTAGAATAAGTAAAGGACCCCTTCCGAAGCAAGCATGAGCCGTATTAGCCCTAAGGAACGTACCCTCATTTAGAAAACATTATTTTTGCTTAAAAAACTCAAAACAGTGTAAAAAACAATACTTTAGTTTTTGTAAGTTTTAAGAAGTGTTTTTCGGCTAAAATTTGTTTTGTTTATTTCAAAAAATCTCGGAAGGGTCAGTCTACACACACATAAAGTTTGGTGAGTTTAACTTTTATTTTGTGGAAGTTATTCAAATTCAAGTTATTAAAATTTAAAGATAGGACCCTTATTTTGGCCCACCCTCTCTCTCTCTCTCTCTCTCTCTCTCTATATATATATATATATATATGATGTGGAGTAAGCTAGTACCCCTTTCTGAGGTTGGACAATGAGATGCTCCAATGGCATAAACGAGGGGAGATGTTATCCAAGTCACCGTTTGGACCGTGTATTGTCTCGGTCTTCAGGGCTTGATTTACGCCGGTCTAAATGGTCTGTCCTGTGCATTTCTAGGATGTCCACCCTCCCAGGCTTTGCCTTCTCACCCTTTGAGAAGGGCTAGGTATATTGGTAATCGCTTGAAATTCCGACGTGGTTGCCCAGGCAATTTTTAATGGTCTTAAGTACTCTTCCTCTAAAGTACTGACTCCTCAATTCCCACTTTCCGAACTTGTGTCACATTTTAATTCGTGGGAAGTAGATGAATAGCGTTTGGCCTTCAGGGCTTGATTTACGCCGGCCTAAATGGTCTGTCTTGAGCAGTTCTAGGAGGTCCACCCTCCCAGGATTTGCCTTGTCACCCTTTGCGTAGGGGTTGGGGCGCCCATACCCTGGAATGCCGACGGGGTGGCCCAGGCAATTTTTAAAGGTCCTAAGTACTTTTCCTCCAGAGTGCTGACTTCTCAACTCCCACTTTCCGACCTTTTGTCACATTTTACTCCGTCGGAAGTAGATAAATAGGATTTGGACTGTGCACGACTCTCGATATATTTCTATTATATTTTACCCGACCTTTTCCCAATATAGGTCTAATCAACATCATGATATTGGCAACATAGGATTAGATTCCGGAACTCACATTGAACGACGGAAAGAAATAAAAATCAACACGTTTGAATTTTTTGAAACACAACGACCGGATATGGTGACTTTGACAAACATTGGCTGGAACGGGGAAAGAAAATTTGTCAAAAGTAAGACTTATTGTTTTTGCTTCATTTTAAGTCAAACGAAAAAGTTACAATTGTGTTTTTTGTGTGTTACAGTTATTAACTGGTGAATGAAACAACTTTTTTCACGCCGAGTAAATTCGAACTCGCGACGTGAACATCACGGGAGGTTGTGTGTTGTCCCATACTTTTGTGTTTTAGTAAATGAAGAACTTTTTTTTAATCGAAATTTTTTAGAAGTTTGGTATACTCGTCGTATTGTGTATATTTTAAAAAATGGACGAACTGGTCGAAATTACAAAGGCATTAGTGTCTTCTCAAATGGAACAGCGGAAGACGCAAATGGAACAGAAGATGCTAATGGAACAACAGAAAAGGCATCAGGATTTCCAAGATTACTTGCAACAAGAAATGTTAGAGTTACGGAAACAGCAAGCAAACGACACAAAAGTGTTATTTGAGGCTGTTACAAAAGGTAGAACGATGGAAAATTCAAATTACTTCACAGATATTGCAAATTCAATATCGGAATTCGTATATGACCCTGACAGCGGAATAACTTTTCAAGCCTATTTTCGACGTTTTGAAACAATTTTCAACAAACGGTGCGAAACTTGGTCGAACGAACAAAAAGTTGGATTTCTATTACAGAAGCTTGGTCCTAACGAGTGTACAAAGTACACAAATTTACTATTGCCTAGAAAACCTGACGTTTGAGGAGACAAGAAAATCACTCACAAGCATGTTTGGTGAGAGAAGCAGTCTTTTTCATATGCGTTTTAGTTGTCTGAACATTGTTAAGCAAAATGATGATGATTTTGTTACGTATGCAGAAGTAAACAAGTGTGTGAACGATTTCTCCTACACTTGTTCACAATTAACATGTTTAAATGCCTTGTTTTTGTTAAAGGTTTGACGGATAGTAGAGATTAAGATGTTCGTTCGAAAATATTGTCAAACATGGAACAAAGTCCAGATATGACATTACAAAAAGCTACGGAAGAAGCTAAAAAAATAATGAATCTGAAATTGAGGAAAAAGACATTTCACATATTTCGCATATGAGAGAAGTCCGGCGTAGGACATGTGAAAGTGAACGAAAATTAAAATCCCTAATGAAATTGCTATGCTACAGCTGTGGTGGACCTCTTTCTAAAAATGACTGTTTTTTTTTCGAGATAAATGTTGTTTTCGGTGTAATAGAATAGGCCACAAGAGTTCACACTGTCGAATGAAGCAGACCGAAAGAGGAATGTCGAACGAAAAAAAGTAAAGTAAGAATGGTTTTGACAAAGAAAGAAATCGAGCCTAAAAAAAAACAAATCGTGCAAGTGAAAATAAATGGAGAGAAAGTAAAACTTCAGCTGGATACTGGAAGTGATATCTCCATAATAAATGAAACAACGTGGAAAAGAATTAACAAACCCAGGTTAACCAAAACTGATAAAATAGCCCGGGCAGTTTCGGGAAGAAGGCTAGAGTATCGTTTTTAGGAAAAACTAAAAAATCTAAGGTTTATGTTTTACAAAATTCTTCTAACCTAATGTGAAGTGATTTAATTATCCTGTTCGATCTATTCGAGATTCCTATAAACTCATTTTGTAATAGAATTGATGTTTCACCAGCTGGTAAAAATAAGGTTAAGAATAAATTGATGAATTTAATTGAATAAATAAATAAATTGATACGTCCGTGCGAGCTGTAAAAGGGTCCACGTGCTCATTCAATTCCCGATAGTCGAGCACCGGCCTCACCGTCTGCTTATTCTGTTGGATAACCGCCATTAACGGGATCAGGCACTTTGGGGGACCCAATTCCTTCTCTGAATAAGGAACTAGCCATCCATTACTAATCCAAGTTTGTAGTTCCTTGTCGTATTCTGCACGAGCTCCGGGGGAATTTTGTATTCTGGCACCTTATTGCATAATTTCTCGGGTGGCTGCTCCTCTGACCACTTCCAGGAGGCTGTCCAGGACTTCGTGCGCTGGTCGAATTCCGCACAAAAATCAGGCTGTTCCAGCTTCATGGCTGCACTCAGAGCAAGGCCCGTATTGCGAAATGTGCCCTACCCTCACCATCAATGCGTACACCACCCAATTCCTTGATGACGTCCATTCCCAGGAGCAGGTCATAACCGAGCAGGTCACCGTTTACAACCAAGACTCGTACGGTTACTGTGGGCCCATCGCCGACACCTGCGCAAATGATGCTAACGCCACAAGAGGCAATCGAGCCACCGCTAACCGTCAACGCGGGACCCTTTCCTCATCCCATGCGTCACAGCATGCCTTGCGCACGAGGGTCTTCGTGCATCCGGTGTCTACGAGCGCGAAGCGCTCACGCCCGTTTACGCGCACGCTCACTGCGGGTAGCGCTTTATTTGGCGACAATCTGGGGAGAAGACTGGCGCTATAGCTTACTCCTCTTGCCCGTTTCCCGGACAACTTCTTGCCACGTGACCCAGCTTGTTGCATCGGTAGCCACGCACGCGTTTTAACGTTCCTCGATCAGGCGCGTACTTTCCACCGCTTCGGCTTCGGCAGTCTTTTGAAAAATGATTCGGCCCGCCACATTTGTAGCATCTCACGTCTTCTGTTGGTGGTGAAGACGCTTCCGCAGCTGCCGAAACCGGCTCTGTGTCCTTTTTCAAAATGTTTCGGGCTCTGGCAAACAACTCGTCAAGCCCAATCTCACTGAGTCTGGACGATGCTCGCAGCAGTCTGCTGGCGCCGTCTGGGAGTCCAGTCAAAAAAGCGCATCCCAGTATTCGCTCGCTTGTTCCACCGAATGGCGCGGCTAGCCTCCTCAAATCGGACAGGTAGACGTCCACAGTCTCATCTAGCCCAAGCCGCCGTTCGGTGAACTGTCTCCAGGCGACGAAAGGGTCCACAGAAAAGGCTGTGTATAGCGCCTGCCTAACTTTCTCCAGGCCGAGGCACACCGAATTTGCATGCGTGCAATGTGACTTCGTGAGACCCCGCGTGAACCGTACGTAATAAAAGTTCACGGACGCCATGTTCAATTCTTTTCCTTCATCCGCTGGGCACAGGACATACAAACACGAGAACGTTTCGCAGGTAAGCTCCCTTCACGTTCCCCACAGATGCCAACTTGCAGCAAAAGCACTACCAGTGAAAATTATACCATGGCCGAAAACAGATGTCCCATGGACGAGACTGCATATCGATTATGCTGGACCCATGAATGGTCATTATTACCTAATAGTTGTAGATAGCTACTCCAATCCACAACTATTATAAAGGTACTAGACGAACTTGTCAGTCGCTTTGGTGTACCAAAAAGAAATAGTAAGCTACAATGGGACACAATTTGCCAGAAGTAAATTTAAGGATTTCTGCAGATGTTTGTCCATTGACCACACAACAACGTCATCTTACCATCCCAGATCTAATGGTCAGGCGGAAAGATTTGTGGATACTTTTAAAAGGCATTGAGAAAGAATCACGGCATGGAAACTGAGAAGACCATTCAGAAATTGTTGTCGGTGTACAGAATCACACCAAACCCAAACACAGTTTCAGGCATGTCACCAAAATGTTATGAAAGAAAAGTAAGTTCAATGATATGACTAAAAATATAAGTTGTTTGGTTGTTATAAGAATACATTTTGAAAACTTAGAAATGTCATATAAGCGAGTGTTAATTGAAATTATTAATATTATTGTAAAAAATAAAGATATTTAAAAATGAAAAATAATGATATATCAACTTATATAGATTATGAATAATCGATTATGTACTTATCTTCAAAAAGTTATGAAAGAAAAGTAAATTCAATGATATGACTAAAAATATAAGTTGTTTGTTTGTTATAAAAATAAATTTGTAAAAGGGAGAAATTTCATATTAACTATTTTAAATTGAATAGATTAATATTATTTGAAAATATAAATATTTTAAAAATAAATAATGATGAGAAACCCACTTATTATGATTATGAATAATCGATTATGTATTCATCTTCAAAAACGAGTGTTAATTGAATATTCATTTTTTAGAATTGCTTAAAGTACTTAAATCTCATGACTATCCCAATAATATCTAATACTGATTCGTTTTTAACGATTTGTATTTAAAGAAAAGAAAATCATAATATTTGTTTACAAAGTATTTTTCATGAAAATATTCTTTGGCATTTCTATATTAAGTTTACTATTACAGAATTTGTAACAAACATTACTATTATTTTTAATCAATACAATACATATTGATTAAAGATAATGGTAATGTTTGTTACAAATTACAAATACTAGTTTCTGTTCTGATGGCCCCACATTTTTCTATCACCTCGATGTGTCAATATTGTAGTTGTCAGGAAAATGTTTTTAAATTCAATAGCCTGCATCTGATTAAATCTATTTTGCAAGTAACGTAACGTAGACATTCTTTTCTTAGGAATAAGTTTAATAATACTCAAAATGACTTGTTTGAATTCAATTATGAATTTGGTATTTCTTTTCTTAGAAATAAGTTTAATAATACTCAAAATGACTTGTTTGAATTCAATTATGAATTTGGTATTTCTTTTCTTAGAAATAAGTTTAATAATACTCAAAATGACTTGTTTGAATTCAATTATGAATTTGGTATTTTTTTTCTAAGAAATAAGTTAAATAATACTCAAAATAACTTGTTTGAATTCAATTATGAATTTGGTATTTCTTTTCTTAGAAATAAGTTAAATAATACTCAAAATAACTTCCTTGCATTCAATTATGAATTTGGTATTTCTTTTCTTAGAAATAAGTTAAATAATACTCAAAATAACTTGTTTCAATTCATACATCTACATTTAGTATTCTACGTATATATTCTCATTGTCAGTGCTGGTACAGTATTGCTATTTTAGAAGTTTTTTCGGAGGAAATAAAAAATTCTGTCGGCCATCTGTAACGATAAAAGTCAGATTTTTGTAAATATATGTCTGTCGGATTGGATACATGAAGTGTTTTTTGGGAACTTTAATCCGATCATATTTTTTGTGTCTGGGACTCGTTCACACTGACAGCACATAATAATTGGATGCTATAATGTGTATGGAGACGTAGATAATTTGCCCGGTGGTTAACAGCACGGGAAAATGAAATAGGTGAGCCAAATGCAAATTAAAATTGCGTAAGCTTGTGTTAACACTGCACTCATGCACTTGGAAAACTGCATGAAACAACCTCAGTGGAGAGGTCATATAAAGAATTGTGCACTACTTGCGATTCTGCTTATTGAACATGTACAACTGGCCCTGTATTACTTTACGAAAGGTGCAGTCTATCAAGTATCTGAATAAACATGACTTACCTACTATTGGACCATTACGATCCATTTAATTATGGGATGAA
This sequence comes from Sepiola atlantica, assembly GCA_963556195.1. NCBI lineage: Eukaryota > Metazoa > Mollusca > Cephalopoda > Sepiida > Sepiolidae > Sepiola > Sepiola atlantica. The sequence goes on along the minus strand of OY744522.1, from coordinate 14,264,370 downwards.
TTGGAAAGGAATTGAAATTTATAGACTAAGAGCATAGTGTACGTTTCTGAAATTATATATCATCTGTTAGTGGAGAGTAAATCCTTCTAGACTGATGCAATTCAATTATTTGTCCCAACCCTGAATTCCTCTTTCGGGGAGCTCGACTTTCCCCCACATTAAACATCAACGTTGTGTCTACCTCTGCCCTCGTGGGAAGGCAAATACATACGGATGACATGTATGAAAAAATATAAACACTGTATAATATAAATATAAAGACAGTTATAGCTATAAACAATATAGGATACCCATATGGCGATTAATATACACATCGATAGAATGTAAGTACTTAGAAGGTAATGTTCACATTTGAACAAACTATAAAACATGAATAGATTTTATAGAGGTATTCCACAAAGAAATTCAGTTGCAATAACATCAGTAATCCCAGTGGCCTCAACTGGTTATAATTTTACCTACAACTTACTGATTTATTGTTAAAGAATAAGATTGCTTTTGATGAATACTATTATTTAGTTGAGTTCGGTGAAATCTTTCCGAATTTTTAACTGATTATATTCACGTTACATACTAAATGCTATTCATGAGACATACCAAGTGAAATAAATTATATTCACGTCACATAATAGGTGAAATAAAATATATTTATTAGGCGTACAAGGTGAAATACATTATACTTACGAGACATACTAGAGAAAATAAATTATATCCACATGCCATACAAGATGAAATAAATTATATTCACGTGTCACACTAGGTGAAATAACCCCTCAAGAACTACGGCATACGACTGAGCCATCCACTTACTTCTTAATAAGTTTAAGAAATCACACTATAAAATACTTCACCGCACTCAAATAATGTGAGATTATCTTGATTATGGATTGTTAACTGCCTCACAAAATTACTTTAATTGTGTCATGAACTGATGAGTTTCGGGACAAAAATAGAGTGCGTATATTAATGCAATACTTTCAAGTTCTCACACGACAGTTTCGTGTTATTTCTCTTGATTTAGATGTGCCAAAGCATAGCTATAAGATATATAGTATATATAAGAATATAGTATTCGTCGGCCACACTTTAGTAATAACATGTCTATCGATTAAGCATAACCTACTGATGAAAATGCTATTTACAAATATGATGAACAAAGCTGCAAAATATGAATGTTGGCAACCTTCACGTTCATCCTCATGTGAGTAAGTGATTTTAAAAAGAACGAGTAGTCCCGTCCCGACATCGGTAAAATTAATTCTATAAACAGTTTTGCACCACTTCTATGTCTCCTAACGAAAATTAAAATCAATATAAAATGATACTAAACCTCATAGCCAGAATCAATTAAATAATTTTGATTCTCGAAAATGTCTAAAATTTAAGGGAACTTATGAAGAAATTAAAATTCAGGGAATCTTACTTAATTGGTGTCTAATAACTATGGATCACCTTGAATGCAAATCTGAAAAAAGACATTTTGTAAATGTGACGTTGTGCACATATTATTCCATAAAAGTCTTTAAAATACCTCAAAGAAACTAAAATTTGAGGAATATTTATCAATTTTTCTCTAATAACTATTATAAATATTTACACAGATCAAAATATATGAATTTTCACGAGGGGGTCAGCGCCCGTTTTGCCCCCTTCGTATAAAAGTAAATTAAATTAAATTAAGCTCATATTACCCACCATTACGCTTAGCAGCAGTGTTTTCGCATTCATAATGATTGGTTCATTATAGTTTCATTAGTTTATAAGGTACAACGAAGTATATATATATATATATATATATATATATAGGGAATAAAAGAAACAATGTTTAAGACAAAATGTAAAAATAAAAATAGAATAAAGGGAGAAAGAAAGAAGGAAAGACATGTTAAAAACGAAAAAGAAAGAAAGAACAAAAACTTCTTTCGTTCTTCCTTTCTACTGTTTATTACACGTGACTATTTTCCCCCCAAATTGCGTTCTTTGTATAAATTTGAAAACTTTACTGTTTGTAATTAAAGTGCTGCTACCAATTGATGATGATTGTATTTTTGGTATTCAATATGTGTTTTTCAGTTTATTTTTGCTAGTTTTTGATTTGCTTATCCGTTATTCAATTTTTACTTTTACACACACACACACACACATATATATATATATATATATATATATATATATATATATATATAGTAAGTTATGAAAACATATTCATGGCAATTAAGCTACACAGACGCTTCCGCGTTTCATACCCGGATGAAATCGTCAGGCTAACATTTTTGCTTGACGATTCTCTCCCAGGATGAAACGCGGACGGCTCTGTGTATCTTAATTGCCATAAATATATTTCATAACTTATTACCTAGCTCTACTCACGTATCGAGCACTGTTGAAGTAAATACTGAAAATTGCTACATAAAGAATTATATCTCTTTATTATATTGTATACACACACACACACATACACACACATATATATATATATATATATATATATATATATATATATATATATATATATGTTAGTACTTCATGTATCCACATAAAATATTATAAGGAGATATAATTTTTTATGTGTCTTTTTCAGTATTTACTTCAACAGTGCTCGATACGTAAGTAGAGCTAGGTAGTAAGCAATGAAAATATATATGGCAATCAAGCTACACAGAGGCTCCCGTGTTTCATCCTCGGGGGGGGGGATCGTCATTTAGCCTGACGATTCCCCCTGGGGATGAAACACGGGAGCCTCTGTGTAGCTTGATTGCCATATATATTTTAATTGCTTACCACTATATATATATATATATATATATATATACATATATATATATATATATATATATATATATATATATATATATATATATATATATATATGTACAGGATGTCCCTTAAGTCACTGATACTTTTAAATATTTTTCTTTTCTTTTTCAGAGTAGATTCAGCTATCGTTCCGACATTATCATGAATAAATACAGCATTGATGGACGAACCCACATTACACAATGGTACTTTAGTCACATGGGTCAATCTTCAGAAACCCAGATGTGTTACTGACGAAATTCAAACACTATGCCATTAAATCCATAATAATGCTTTTTAAAAAACACAAAAAGTGAAGTATGTTACCTCCCGAGATCCAGAAGGTCTCGCTCAGTAAGAACTGAAGACACTCGGGAAGAGTTGGAAGAGAAGTCTGGAAGATGGTACAATAGTTACAATCAGAAGAATATCCCGACAGTTAGGAAGTTCACAATCTTCTTTACATACACCATCAAGCTTGTCTAGCAGCTTCAGTCTCAGAATTATAAACAAAGGCTGGAATTTGCTATGAAACTTCAGAATTTTGAATTCAGTGTCAGTGAATTATAGGCCACCTTACACATACTTAACTTCATATAGAGGCATTCCTTAAATAGTTAAATTTACAATGTGTGTGACAATGCTACTCATCGTGTTGCTTAGAATACGTATTACGAAATTCATACGAGATGCATTAGGTAGTTTAGGAGATTAGGCTATATATATATATATATATATATATATATATATATATATATATATATATATATATATATATATATATATATATGAAATTAAAAATGGAAAAGCGGAAGACCTTTTCGCTCAACGTTTCGCCCAAATTTCACGTGGGCTTTGTCAAGAGCGGACGAAGAATACAAAAATGACGAAAGACGAGAAAGTCTGTAAATTATGGGGAATATATATAGTGGTTGAGTTCATGTTGAGATAAAGGGTATGCAAATAAAAAAAAAAAAAAAAAAGAAGAAATAAATATATATATATATGCACATAAATGTGATCGAAACATATATATAACACATACACATACATATATATCAAATATACATAGAAGTAGCATTGGAAAAGAAGAGGAGAAAATAAAGAGCATACCGTCGGATTATTTTTATCCTTTCATATACTCATATTGTCGGAATGGAAGACTATACTTATCAGAAGAAACTGCGCAGATATACCAACATCTTATTCGCAGCCCACTTCCATAACAACAGGAGTTCTTTTTTTGCAAAATTGCATTAACGAGAAGGTCATCCTGAAAAGCACCACAAAATCTTTTCAGCACTCTCATCACATCTTCCCTAAACACATTGATGAGTACCTACGTTCTTCAGCACTTCTCCTTAAACACACATCCACAAATTTACGTAATTTGGCAAAAACCATTGCACATGACCTACATAAAAACCATTCTCTTTCAAAAAGGACAACTCTAAATATTACACACCGGATCAAATCTTTCAATATTAACCACAACAATAGATTAAACAAAACCTAGGCATTCTAATTTCCAACAGCAGATGAAGATCCATTGGATGCCCCGAACTTATCCAAAACCTCTCCGACACCATACTCTCCAATACTGAGATGGAAGTCTTAAGTTTTGGACTCAAATTCGCCACTGGAATTTACCCCAAAATAACAACCAACATGGTCTCCCGAAATTACAAACACGAGGACTCGGACTTTACTAAGGGTTTTATCCAGGGAATCATCTCTACTACAACCACTCAATCCATGGACTCAATTCTCCCCCATAGATATCTAAAATCATTACACAACCTTGCTAACAATGATAACATCATCATCTCACCCGCAGACAAGGGTGGTGACGTTGTTATCATGGATAAATCTAAATACATCGAAAAGATGTCCGAACTCTTATATAATCAAGACATTTACGAAGAAACTAATTCCACCTTTATATACAAAGAAATAGATAAGTTCAACAAATCCTATAAGCAACTAATAAATAAGAATAACACCTGGTTAACATATATAGATTACCACCCCAAAATTCCAACTTTATATGGCCTACCAAAAACCCACAAGAATAATACCCCAATGCGCCCCATAATCTCAGGTATCGGCAGTGCTACCCATAAAATTGCACGTGCCATTACAAAAATACTAACCCCATTACTAGGTACGATTAGTCCATCTCACCTAAAAAATTCCGGAGATCTACTTAATAAATTAAAAAATCTTAACCTAACTAATAAAACTATGAATAGCCTTGACATAGAATCATTATACACAAATGTCCCCACTAATAAATGCCTTAATTTACTCAAAAAACATCTCGACAAAATAAATATCAACTTACCCTTTCCAGTAAATAACATAATTAATATTATAAATTTATGCACTAATATGACCTATTTTACTTTCAACAATTTCTTTTATAAACAGAAATTTGGCCTACCTATGGGGAATCCCCTCAGTGGTGTCCTATCCTGTTTATTTTTGGAATTTCTTGAGAACGGACCAATAAAATACAGACTACCTAAAAATGTATCTTACTATAGATACATAGATGATATCCTAATTTTCCTCCCGAAAACCACTAAAATAGAAAGCATTACTAACAAATTGAACAAAATAGAACCGACCATTAAATTTACTTTCGAAAAAGAAACAGATAACTCCATTCCTTTTCTTGATATTCTACTAATAAATAAAAATAATAATTTATCTTATAAAGTCTACCGTAAACAAACCAATAAGAACGATTATGTTCATTTTTATTCGCACCACAATAATAAAATAAAATCTGGCATCATAATTGGTTTTTACCTAAGAGCACTTATGGTATGCAGCAATGAATATTTAGATGACGAATTTAAATACATTGAACACTCTCTCAATACATTACAGTACCCAAAGTATTTTATACAACATTCTAAAAGAAAAGCTCTACAGATTTACTCAAATTCCAAACAGAAAAACTTATCCACCAGCCCTATAATAAATAGATATATAGCTTTACCAACCAATTCCAACAATAACCCGATTTACACAGAACTTAATAAACTAGGCATAAACATATCCCAAATAACTTCTGCAAGTATTATAAATTTAATCAAAACACCTAAACTGAACACGACACCCAATGTCAAAGCTGGCATATACTCCATTCCTTGTCTAGACTGTAATAAGGTCTACATTGGAGAGACGCAGCGTAATCTGGACAAGCGGATTTATGAGCATAAAAGAGCGATTAAAACTAACAACACACTTAACGCCTTATGTGCTCATACTATGGAATATGGTCATTACTTTGACTTTGAGAAATCCACTTTAATCAAAATAATACACAACAAGTCAACACGTCGAATAATTGAATCTGCCCTCATAGCCCTTTCCACAAATAAAATTAAACAAAGAATGGGCTTCTACAATATCTCCCCCAACCTATCAAAAGCAATCATTAGTGAAAACAAGATAATTCTAGACACCGGATGATTCCCTGAGCTTTAAATTAAATATCCTTTGGACCCCTTTCTGCTCTTTATTTTCTCCTCTTCTTTTCCAATGCTACTTCTATGTATATTTGATATATATGTATGTGTATGTGTTATATATATGTTTCGATCACATTTATGTGCATATATATATATTTATTTCTATTTTTTTTTCTTTTTTTTTTTCTTTTATTTGCATACCCTTTATCTCAACATGAACCCAACCACTATATATATTCCCCATAATTTACAGACTTTCTCGTCTTTTGTCATTTTTGTATTCTTCGTCCGCTCTTGACAAAGCCCACGTGAAATTTGGGCGAAACGTTGAGCGAAAAGGTCTTCCGCTTTTCCATTTTTAATTTCATACCGTCGGATTATTTTTATCCTTTCATATACTCATATATATATATATATATATATATTAGGTAGTTTAGGAGATTATGCTATATATATATTAGGTAGTTTTCTAAGACATTTTCTATGTTTCCTTTTTATCTTTGTACTTTTGTTTCTTCTCTTAAGTGACCTCAATTAATGCAACGCCACATTGTGTATTGTCGGTTGTTGAAACCCTTATTCCAGATACTTAATTTCCTTGATGATTTGCCAAGCAAATACCTGCTTGGTAGTGAAACACGTGTAAGAAAAAACTCCTTAACTTGAATAAATAATATTTGTAAGAACAAATATTTTATGGTGATGATTTGTCTCCTGAACGGAATGCTTCGGTAAGCCTTCAAAAATCACATATAAATGCTCTGTACCCTTTAATCGAGTATCATCGAGCTTGTTTTTATTGGCCTAATCCCGGTCTTCACTGAATAATCTATTTTCTAAGTGTAAAAAGCTCTCTCTTTCTCCTTCTCTCTCTCTCTCTCTCTCTCTCTCTCTCTCTATATATATATATATATATATATGGAGATAGAGTAAATAATGACAATAAAAGAATCAAGTTGATTAACAAGTCGTACTGATGCCTTAAATGTTGTCGTTTTGATCCACTGATACAAACTACTTTATAATTGTTGTTATTCTGAATTTAACAGTAATACTAAAAGTAAAATACATTGACTGTAATCTAGATCGACTCGAAAACTCTCCTGTCATTGGTTAGTACATCGATATATATAAAGGGGTACAACTATTTTCCTAGGATCGCGCCACTTACCTTTAACCCTCACCGTATAAAGCAGAGTGTATTAGCAAGGAGCCATAAAATACTGTTTTGAGTATGATTTGTTCGAGGATTGAACCCCGATCCCGCGGTCCATTAGCGAACACTCTAACTATTATGCAAAACAGGCTGATAATTTACCGATTAAAACAACAATTTTTAATTCACTTTATTATAATTTAAAGCAATACATTATTTTCCAGTTTAGTTCATGCGCAGAAAAAGAAACATTTGAGAAACCTGCGCGAACGTATACTTCAGCTAATTGTTTATAAACAGAATCAATTGATCTATCATTTATTCCATATTGCCCCGTTTGCATAATTGATTTTTACGCAATGTTCTGCTCTTGCAAGTAAGTACCTGCTCTATCAGCTTCGAATAAACTATTATCTACCCCATTCCTATACCGGTCTGCTTCCGAGACCCTTTCTATTTTATCTCGAAAAATCCTGCCCTGAAACGACCTTTGTCTGCAACCATTTAACACAGTCGTCGATATGTGACGTAATTACCATCGAACGGTTCATAACAATGATCCAATGTCTTAAACATTTAATCGCCCATAACTAACTTTGGATGTGAAGACAACCACTCATTCACATTGCCGCTCAACTGATTCTAATAATCGTTATTGGAAATATAACCTTTATTGGAATTATAATGGAGATGCAACCGTTCATTATAAGGTTGGATTATGCTCTTTTGTCATGGACGTTAACGAAGAATTCCAGATTCACGAACCATAAATTTATTACTCGCCCTTAATTCACCGACGACGCCACCGATACTGAGTTATAATTAATCTCTGATGTTATTATATATCAAGATTAAGGGGGCTGAGAGATTTAAAACAGCTGTCATTGGCTTAACGAGATCACGTGTTAAGCTAGAGATTTTTAAATCGTCAGTCAATAAATGCAGTTAGCAGCAAAGACGAATAACACAAGTGATAATTATAAGGAGTTCTACCTCGTGATTTCATGGAAAAGAGAACAATCGTTCTATTATATCGTACTTTTCCTAATCTCGTGGCTTTTATCTTGTGTCCACGTGTCAACAAGAAACGATTTTGAGATTAATTTCTCGTCGTTGTTGTTAGAAGATATTCTTGACAAACGTCAATGAAAACAATTCAAACTGTCAATATATTTTACTCTCCTTTCAACAACTTCTCCGGTTGTTGCATAATTGATTTCCTAAAACCTTTTTACAATAATTCCTTTCAAGGTTCGACAGGTAAAATGACATTGTTTTACAACAACTGCGACTTTTTTTTATGTAAATCGCTCCAGACGACACATGACGCCACTTAATGTAAGGATGAAAATTAATACTATTTCAAGGTGAATATATAGTCAAAGATAAGTGTTATATGGATAGATTCTAACTCATTAAACAGCAAGTTTTCACCTTTGTCAAAAACATCGACGAATGAATGTGAGGACTAAGAGACAAAATAAGGGAAGCGAAAATAAACCCAAGGTCGACTTTCAAATCTCCACATACACGACCTACATCACTATTCAAGACAATGCAATCTTCTACTTATCATATATTAGTCAGATACGACCTAGGATGGAGTACTGCTGCCACACATGGGGAAGGAGCCGCTCAGAGGACATTTCTTGCATCGACAGAGTACAAAATCGAATTCGCAATTTAGTGAGAGCTGATTTCTTTGGTTCTCTACATCCCATTTCTCAAGGAACAGACGTTGCTAGTATTTCTCTACACTAAAGTTATTTCATCAAATCTGTTCGGCTGAGCTAAAATTCTTACTATCACACACCTACAAGGATATTTCCTTTGTTATCTCATATGCGTAACATAAAATGGAACTTGCATTAACAACGTTTCTCTCCAAGAACTTCATATCCGTGGAACACTATATCAGTGGACTGCCTTCAACTCCAATGTTACCAAATATTTCCCATAAAGCATCATCATCAATAATCGAATTGTGTCCATTCCATTCAGCAATTTCAATTATGTCATAACATTCTTCATCGTTCAACTGACAATCGACCCATCTCATTAAGCCTGTTCGTTGATTGCTGCAGAATATTCACAAAACTAGAATCAAATTCTATCAATTCAAAATTTGTCATTCACATATCGCTTGCAAATATAGAGACCCCAATCTTTCCACAGATATGTGTAACATATCAAATTATATTTAGACAAAAATCGTATGTAATGTATCATTAAAAATAGAGAATGTGTTTCGATATTAAATAAATTCAAAAGAGTTGATTTGCCATACAAAAGATGAATGAAATCCAACGAAAACATCAATATATGAATAGGCTAAGTAACTGCAGGTTCGTACCTTATCACCTTTCACAAACATTAAACGAATGAGATTGTATGATGAACTAAGATGATGATTAGTGATTAATTTGATGTCGCTACGGTAAAAATTAAAACTTCATCCATTTAAAAATTAATTGTTCCAAAATTAAATTATGTTGTCCTGACGACTAAAATGTACGATTTTAAATACATACATTTGAAAAAGTGACATTCGTCTCATTTATCTGAAGAATATTTAGCTGATTATTATTTTAACATTAATTGTTTTAAAAATGATAAAATTGCTACAATTTTAAATAAGTAAATAAAAGAAGAAACATTTATTTAATAAGAATTTAACTGTCAATGACAAATATTTTTACGGAAGAAGAAATAGTTACTTTTTGCCAATCGTATTGAGCACGACAGACATTTATTATCTTAAAATATTAGCAGTAAATTATGCAGATTCATATAGAAAGCAGCGCTAGTCAGTGTACATTCGTATACAAGGAATCTCTTGCAGTGATCATATTTAAATTTTATAGAGTTAGATACGAAAAAATTGTAAACACGAGGTCTAGAAAAACTTGAATAGGTAAAGTATCATATGACTAGCTTCAATAGACTTATAGTACGCGGACATACACACATATATACACACAGAGGTAGCCAGACAGACAGACAGACATACACTATCTCGGATATTATTTTAGATTGCATCAAATTTATCAGCAGCTGGAAAACAACAGCTCAGATTCCATACATAAAAAAACATGTTAACATCTTTTTATATTTATTGAAAACACGATTGGTAAGCGAGCTATTTTCGGATCATCGCTTATTTACATTTCTCACAATAAACCAATTTCCTGTATAGTTTATTTAAATTGCTTTTTTTATAATTCTGGCTATTGTTCTCGTCAGTGCTTATAGTTATATTTCTACTACATCTCTGACGATGTCCCTTCCAGCATTCTTCCGGTTTATTGTTAAGTTCTACACACACCCATTAAGACACACACACATACACACTACCATATATATATATATATATATATATATATATATATATATATATATATATATATATATATATATATATATATATATATATATGTATATATATATATATAATAGTACTTTATGTATCCACATAAAATATTATAAGGAAATATAAGTTTTTATGTATCAGTTTTCAGTATTTACTCCAACAGTGCTCGATACGTAAGTAGAGCTAGGTAGTAAGCAATGAAAATATATATGGCAATCAAGCTACACAGAGGCTCCCGCGTTTCATCCCCGGGGGGGGGGATCGTCAGGCTAAATGCATGGAGTTATTTTTGTCAAGTGTTTTTATATACATGGCTTGCTAGTTAACCAATCAGATTCTTTGTTGTTCCCTCAGCCAATCGTTGGGCTACTCATCCATATCAGAAGAACTCTTTAATATCGCCCTAGAATTCGCCGAGATATATACCGATATATCCAAGGATGAAATTCACATCATTAAAAAAATGTAAGAGATCAGTTTTAATCAACAACGAGGACCAATGGATTAAAACGAATATGACAAACTCCTTTGATCTGGTCATGGGTGCCCTTGCTCTGCGGAGGCATCTGATCTTGTAGGGTTATTCATTTTATATACACTCACAAATATATTCGATAATACGGATATCGGCCTTTATAGAGATGATGGATTAGCGATAATAAGAGACTCCAACAAAGTCAATGAAGAAAACTTCAAGAAAATTATACATATGGACATGAAAAAACTAGGCCTAAAAGTAGAAGTAATGGCTAACATAAAAACAACGAACTTTCTAGACGTCACATTAAACTTAAGTAAAAACACTTACGAACCATACCTAAAAGATAACGCCAACCCTATATAGTACACCCAAAGTCTAATCACCCCCCATCAATCATAAAATTCGATCGAAAGCAGGGTTATCAACAATTTGAGCAACGAAAGCGTTTTAAAAAAATCAATCAACATTTACAATACAGCTCTAAAAAATAGTGGTTACCATAATACCGAAATTAAATATAAAAAAACAGGACACCAACAATTACAACAAAATTAAAAATAAAAACGAAAGAAAAAGAAATGTAATCTACTATACTCTCCCTATAACCAGATGCTGAAAACTAAACTAGGCAAAACATTCCTAAATCTGATTGAATAACACTTCCGCGTAACCAACCCTCTACATAAAATATTCAATAAAAATAATCTGCTGTGAAAACCTAGAAATGATAATTAAGGCACACAACAACAAAATACTAAAAGACAACAGAGAAGAAAAAAATAAACAAAGTGGAAAATATAACAAAAATAACACTACGAAGAACAAAAATACAAACAATACTAATAGAAATAAACAAAACACTAATAATAACCACCCGAATAGAAACGAAAATTTAGCAATGAAGAGAAAAGATGTAACTGCATTAATCGTAAACTTTGTCCACTACAAAATAAATGCCTAACTAAAAGTGTTGTATACCAAGCAACGATATTTGCCAACGAAAGACCAAATAACAAGAAATACTACGTGGGTATGACATCCCTAGACTTTAAGACCATATACTATGACCACAAAAGCACATTTAAAAACAAAGAACGTCGAACTAAAACAGCACTAGCACACCATTATTGGGGGCTCAAAGAAAATCACACTCACCAATAATTGAATGGAAAATAGTAAGACAGGCCAGTACATGTAGAAACTTAGACGACCCGTGTAGATTATGCCTGAATGAAAAATATGAAATACTAAATTTTAAAGATCCCCGAAACCTATTAAACTCTAGAAGTGAAATAGCAAACAGCTGTTTACACAGATATAAATTTACCTTAGGATGATATATAATGAATAAATGAAAAATTTAAAAAATAAAAAATAAAAAATTAATAAATAAATAAATAATTAAATAAATAAATAAAAAACTGAACAAGTTAAAATTTAAAACTTAAAATAGAAATACAAGACACCACGTGTTAAAATAAATTCGCCCACTGTATTGACACAATAAAGGAAACATGATATAGGAAAATCCATTGTTAACAAAAAATAGGATAGGTATAGGAGCGTCACCAACAATGCCTTTGTTCACGGGAACCCCAACGATTGGCTGAGGGAACAACAAAGAATCTGATTGGTTAACTAGCAAGTCATGTATATAAAAACACCTGACAAAAATAACTCAATGCATTTAGCCTGACGATTCCCCCCCCCCGGGATGAAACGCGGGAGCCTCTGTGTAGCTTGATTGCCATATATATATTTTCATTGCTTACTATATATATATATATATATATATATATATATATATATATATATATATATATATATATATATATGTATATATATATATAGGCAGCAAGTTATTAAACAGGCTTTGTTTAACAACGCGGAATTTTCACGTTTGCACAACTTTGTTTAAAGTTTTTTGAGGTGTCAGGTTTCAGGCTGCAGTCCATACAGTATTTCGCCGATTGCTTGGTATTCGGCCATTTTCCTAGCTTTCGACTTTCTTGGTCGTCTTCTGGAGTAGTTTTTTTTAATGTATAAATGAGAAAACTTTAGTTATTGTTTTAATAGATACATTGAAGGGTGAATGAAGGAAAAGAGAGGGGGTAGTTGAGTTGATTATTATTGTATGTTTACCTTTGTCTTGTTATAGTATATTTTGTTTTATAATCTCTCTCTCTCTCTCTCTCTCTCTCTCTCTATATATATATATATATATATATATATATATATGTATATTTGTTTGTTTACTTTCTCCCTACCATTCCTTCTTTACATCATTTTCCTCTCTTCATCTATTTCAAATATTCTACTTCTAACTATTGTATATCAGTTCCTGTCCGACCTGCAACTCATAGAGCTTCTTACTTTAGTCGTTTTCATCCACATTTATATTACAATACAGTCAACTTTTATTTTTAGAAGTAACAAATTTTACTTAGCTGTACTTCTCTCGATATTAGCACTTCCTTATATTTTAGACAATAGTAACATTAGAAACCATACCCTCTTACCCCATCTATCTAACTATAAAGTATTTCTGCTATGGATATATTATAGTTTGACCCCCTCGATATAGTCCGATACTATTATTATTAGATTGCTTGGGTATATAATAAAACATCCTCATTTCATGCGCATAGTCTATTATTTTAATGAACCTATTTTTCATATATTATTACTATACTTATTATTTTTATCTATTGTTTGTCAAGGTTCTTCCATTACTATTATAATTACTATTAGTATCTTTTTTTATTTTGTATTTTTATATTTTTCATTTCAAATGTAATCTTTTCCATTTATTATCATTAAATATAAAACTCTAACTTATATTATGTAGTTTAGTTTTTAATTACTTGTTTGATTAACAATTAACTTTCTCAATTGGGCGGTATAATAGGAGTGGATTGTAAGTTTTCTTAATCTAATCCCTTCACGACGCTTCAATCCATGTTGTTCACCCATTTTATTTCTCCTATTAAGTAATAATACTCTTTTCGTGAAAACCTATCCTTTCTTGTTAATAAGTTTTCTGGCTACCTGGATTCCTAATATACTTCTTCAACCTAATTTAATACTACACTGTTTACTTGCTGATAATGTATTTGTGTTACGATGAATTATTTGTATCCATTGAACAATCTCGATAGCTTAGCGTTTTCAATAATATCACACTTTGCATTTATCTCCCCTTATGAGGTCGTTCAAACAAGTAGTTAATTGTGGACTATTTTCAATGCAATCTACTAAAGAGTTTACTGGATGGTATCTCTACTTCATTTGTGGGCAATGTAGAGATTTTGTGGTGACCCCATTCGTTCTCCGAAGACTTTTAAATGACCTCCTCTGTTTTGATCTAATATCTTCGAACCCCCATTTAAACTATGTTAAATGGGACACTATTATGAAACTTTGCTCATGTGAGATATATATCATTTATATTAAAACAATTGATTTCTAGTTGATATATATCATTTATATTAAAACAATTGATTTCTAGTTGATATATATCATTTATATTAAAACAATTAATTTCTAGTTGATATATATCATTTATATTAAAACAATTAATTTCTAGTTGATATATATCATTTATATTAAAACAATTGATTTCTAGTTGATATATATCATTTATATTAAAACAATTGATTTCTAGTTGATATATATCATTTACATTAAAACAATTGATTTCTAGTTGATATATATACCATTTATATTAAAACAATTGATTTCTAGTTGATATATATCATTTATATTAAAACAATTGATTTCTAGTTGATATATATCATTTATATTAAAACAATTGATTTCTAGTTGATATATATCATTTATATTAAAACAATTGATTTCTAGTTAATATATATAATTTATATTAAAACAATTGATTTCTAGTATATATATTATTTATATTAAAACAATTGATTTCTAGTTGATATATACCATTTATATTAAAACAATTGATTTCTAGTTGGAATATATCATTTATATTAAAACAATTGATTTCTAGTTGATATATATCATTTATATTAAAACAATTGATTACTTGTTTATATATACCATTTATATTAAAACAATTGATTTCTAGTTGATATATACCATTTATATTAAAACAATTGATTTCTAGTTGATATATACCATTTATATTAAAACAATTGATTTCTAGTTGATATATATCATTTATATTAAAACAATTGATTTCTTGTTGATATATACCATTTATATTAAAACAATTGATTTCTTGTTGATATATACCATTTATATTAAAACAATTGATTTCTAGTTGATATATACCATTTATATTAAAACAATTGATTTCTTGTTGATATATACCATTTATATGAAAACAATTGCTTTTAGTTGTATACCGGATCTTTTCTAGTAATATATTTACTGTAGCATTTATGGAACTGTAATCGCATCTCGCTTTTCCATACTCGTTTGCATTACGTTTCTAACGATTGCAGTTATATTTATATATGTGTACACACATACACACACACACCTATATATATATATATATATATATATATATATATATATATATATATATATATATATATATAATTAATTAATTAATTAAGGTTCATGTAATTATAACATGAAACTTAAGTAATATCACATAAAATAAATAAAAATTAAATAAATTTTATTTTAGTAATAATAGTACACTATACCATTACATATTAATAACATAAACAAGAATTAAGAACTTTAAAATATACACTTCATATATATATATATATATATATATATATATATATATATATATATATATATATATATATATATATACTCTCTAAATCCCCTCACCATCCTTTTCATTCAGCTGAGTCTTGAGCTTCTTTCAATTTCAAAATTCATCTTACTATAAATTTACCTTTAATTTCACAATTGATTCCAGTTTTGAATTTAAATTAATTCCAACCAGATTTTTGATTTTAACAGTTGACCGTTCATTTTTTAGTAACATCTTAACGGTTTTCGCTTACGACAATTTTATCAAATTTAAAATTTAATTAAAATTTAAAAAATAATAATAAATAATAAAGTATATAAATAAATAAATATTAATAAGATGACAAGCTTAAAGCTTAATAATTATACAATAAATTAAAACATATAAATTATGATAAGAATAATTTATATTGATATCCAATTAGCTTATCTAAATTCATTTTCTGCGAATCTGCCACAAACTCTCTGCGGTATTTCGTAAACAGTTGTGTCCATTTCGCCTTTCCGACCAACGGTCATATTTTTTAGCTGTTCTGTTTATAATGAGAGGTTCCACTCTCGAAAATTAAAGTTTACCCCCGGACATTTTAAATTGCTTGACAGTAAACCTTTTTTCTATTTACTGCTCTGGTATTTAAACCGTGAAATATTAATACATTTATTTGAGATTGCATGCATATTTCCTCTTCTCATTTACTTTTGTTCATCTGTTCCACCTTCCGGTACCTACATCGGATTGCTCCCGCCTCGCATAACGAACTTACATTTATATATATATATATATATATATATATATATATATATATATATATATATACATGGTACATGTATTGTATTAGTTTATGTAGATGTAAATCAAATTGAAACTCCAGTGTTTATAAAACGTGCTCAATAACAAGTAGAACAGTTCTTAAGTATATATTTTTAGTTATACAAACATTATTGGTTAGATATGTGCATGCATGTTTCGGTTGTACTCTACACAGAGAGTCAACGTCTTCAGACCAAAAAAGACAGAGATATGAGATGAATTTGAAAAGCCTTTCCTTTAAGTAAATCTTTTTTGGAGATAAGATATTTTTATAATTCAGTATCGTCTTTACTTAATAACTCTTTAAATTAGTTCCAATATTTTTATCAGATTTATTAACTACCTTCTAATTCATTCTTTTTTCTATTGTTTTATTACCCACTTAGCCTGGATTCCTGTCTTCTTCTATTTAATACTTCAAAGTGTTAATCGATTTACACACATATTATAGCATAAATGTCTGATCTTAACATAAAATACACACGTGTTCACATATTAATAGATACACAAGTACATATATCAACAAATATATATATACATATATATATATATGTACATATATAAAAAATAAAAAATAACAAACACAAATATATACGCAAATATCAATACACTGATATACACATATATTAATTTTCAAGCATAACTATCTGGTCAATATATAAAATACACACGTGCGCACAAATTAATAGATACATAAGTACATACATAAACATATATTTATATATATACATAAATAACAAACACACACACACACACATATATATATTACCACCATTATATATATATATATATATATATATATATATATATATATTACCACCAGCCACAGTAGTCCTTGCTCACCCCATCCTTCCATTTTTTCCCCACTCATTTTCTTCAACATTCATTTCTATTTCTCCAACAAATACGGACGTCCACCCAGCAGTGGCCATTATTTCATTCTATTTTTCCTCCCAATATGTCTACCCTACATGTATCTGTACTTGCATGACATTTTTTCTCTATTTTATCATCCTGATGAAGTCTTATAAATAAAGACGAAACGTTGATGTACACATAAAAAACATCCATTTTTTGGTTTTCCTTTTT